>JAPDSC010072280.1:0-14619 GCA_026290005.1 Latrodectus geometricus
ATTTTAAATACCTCATTTTTTCATCATTTTTATTTAAAAATTTAATTCTAAAAATGATTATGTTTATAATAAACAACATTTGTTGATTCAGAGAAATTCTAATGGAATAACAAAATTTTTAAAATGTTGTATAGACAGAAAAATAATTTTTAAAGGTACTTGTAGCTCTTCACAATATTAAAATAATTAAAATAACCTAAATATAAATCAAGCAAAGTAATTATTTTTCTGCAGGAAAAATGTGTATTTTTATTATTTTATCAAAGACCTCGTGCTACAATATGGATAGAAGAGCTAAAACCATTTATAATAATAATCTAAGCTTATATTGATATTACAGATGAGTTATTATAAGTCATTCAAAAATTAGAATCCCATTTATAGAAACTTTAATAATGTTCAACATATATAATAATTAATTATTATGTACACGCTGCACATTATTTTTATTCAATGAAGCCCAAATATAAACTCGAATAAGATGAAATATGATTTTAAATACAACATTTTTTTCAAAATATCTTCATTAAATTTGTTTGGGGAAAAAGTAATCCATTATTTTTTCGGTAGACTTCTGTAGTGATTGATATCTCGTTAGGTATCTATCAAACAATTTCAGATTTATGCTCGTTGGAAAGGTGACATTTGACACTAAAATATCCTCTTGCGGTTTTTTGTTTGATTAATTCATTTACGAGTACAAAGTTTTAAAAATGGAAGACAACAAACAGAAAATTCGATACATTTTCGTTTTTCTCTTGTAACGGCGAAAAAGATAGCCGGGTGGCTAAAATTGTGAAAGGTGTTTATCGTCCCCTATAAGAAAGTAACAACCAGTTACGTACAATTTTTGTTTCGTCGATTCTCGTTCGGGTATTTTTGATGTTAGAGATGCACCTCACATGTGGATACAGCATCGTCGAAAATGTCTATAAAATACAAAAATGATCGAAGTTAACCGAATGTCAGCAGTCGTAACGCGCAAGACCTAAAAATCTACATGAAAGCTGTTTTAAACCTTTTTACAAAGTGAATCCAAAAGAAGTTACATAAAGTTCACGTAAAAATAATGGATTCTTTTTCCCCAACCTAATATTAATATTATGATGTAGAAGTATAATACTTCAACAAAAATCTTAAAGTGAAATAAAATAAAGAATTGTAAAAAATAATTTATTGATCATTGAAATGAAATATATTTGAATATTTATTACAAATTATTTCATAAGTAGAATATTAGATCAATAATTTAAATAATACTTAATTTTTAATGTAAGCATGGAAATTTGTATGATATGTTGAATTAGGTACCATATTATTCTATAATGCTAAAAATATATAATTTGAAATAGAATCATTATTTTTCAAATATATTCAAATAATTATATATTATGAAGCATCAAATCTAGTAAGAAAATAAAAAATTATATTATTTACTATAATATTTATTTGAAACTAAATATTATAGAATTTCTAAAAGAATGAGAACATATTTTTAAGGATCTAAAAAGTCTAATGAAATTTTTTTACAATTTAATGAACTTGTAATTTTATTGAGCTTTTCATAAATGATTAAAAAAATGTAAGAAATATGAAATATATTTCTTATTTTAAATAATTAATACCAAATACAAAATAATTATTTAATAATTTCTCAAAGTGAATGAACACTAAATACCTTATGAAATCTTATTTATGCTATATTCATAAAAATATTTCTATGAAAAGAAAATTTGATTGAGAAATGAAGATTCTATGAAATGAAACTTGAGAAAAATGAAAATTTGGATAAGTAACAATGCTTTTGTTAAATAATATAAATTTGTATAAAACTCTGTTTTGCACCACACTGAACAAAGTTCAAAATTAATTCAAGTTATTACATCCCAATTCAAATAATATTATAGGGAGTTCAAATCTGCGGTAATCGCAATTTAAATCAATTACAAACAATAAAAAAATCTAAATGAAACGGAGCTTTTATTTTAAACAAATCAACCAACACTTCAAACAAGCAATCAAGAGATAAACACTGTGATATATGTTTCATTCCACTTCGTTCAATCGTTTTCAATTCAATCCGGGACAAAAATTCGGCAATTAAACCAAATGGCACATCAATTATACAGACAATGATTTAATTTTTCTACTATCAATATTAAAAGAAGTTATTAAGTTTCATAATTTTTATATAATACAAAAAACTATGTATTTATTTTCGTTGTAAAAATTTAGTTTCACAGTGATATAACTAATGGTAACTTTTAATGCATGAACAATTATAATCTCACATTTTCTAACTTAAAATGTCATTTATCTGCCAAAACGGAAACAGAAGTTAAATGAAAAATATCATCAATGAATATTTTGAATTTTCAACTGAAAGTAATATAAAAATGAAAGTATATAAAATGCATATCGTATTTTACATCTTCAATTCTTTGAAAATAAATTTCATTATATTAAAGTATATATTACGGTAAAGTTCATACTGCGGAAATAAAATATAATTGTGATTGGTGAGGAAATCATTTAACACTTGGCATATCATTTCCGAGAAATTTAAGCGTAACCCGATTGCAAACTTTGAATTTATATTAGAGCATTTATTCTTCTACGGATTTATCAATTGTTCGCAACTGTAATCGCTTCATGATAATGATGCACACGCTTTTAAAATTGGGTCAAAAACATAGTTTGTGGTGAAGTGTGAAATCGTCCATTTTATTCCAAAATTAATTTTATTTCAAAAGTATAGGAACTTATTTTTAAAGTAGTTCCTATACTTAAAAAAAAAAAAAAAAAAAAAAAAAAAAAAAAAAAAAAAAAAAAAACATAAATTTTATTTTGCCAATACTTTTAATGGGATTTTTTTTTTTTTTTGATAATTTAAATTTTTAAACAATCTGTTTTTTTCTTCTTTTTGTTAACTCTAACAGTTTAATGGAGTATTATAATGATAGTTAATAGAATAAATTAATTATAAGTAACATGAATAAAAATTTAATTTTTTTAAAAAAATGTCCAAATTAATTTAAACTGCTTATTATTATTACTTAAGTTCTGCTCCTGAGAATTCTAACTTTCCAAAATATTAAAAGAAACAGATTTAATTATATTTGATAACTGTTAATGTTATTATTAACTATCTTTTAGTATTTTTGATAAAATGGAAGCAATTGTCTTTGAAAGTATAAATTTTAAAATATGCAGTAAAGAAGAGGTATTACAAATTTAGAAATGCTGTCTTCTTAAATTTAATGATTGAATAAATGCCTAATACTATAAACATTGAATAATAAATAAATGTTTTAATTGAAGACTCTATATTTATTGTAATTAAAATTCTCATACCTTTTCGTTGTAGAAAAATTTACGAAGAAAAGGAGGAAAATTAATCATAATTATAACATTATTTTCTTTTCAAATTCTTAACAAATTTAAATGAAACTCTGACTGAGGTTTCATGGCATTATAACTAGCGCAAGTTTACATTGGTTTTATGTCATCAAATGTTTTCTTTTATCCATTTTATTATATTTAATAATGAATCCTTAAGAATTTTAATACAAGTTTTCGTGAGAAATTGTATGAAGACTTTCTAAAATTTCCGTGATGTAAATTAAATAATTCAATACGTGATTATATAAAATTATTTATTCAATACGTGATTAGAAAAATGATCAAGATTCGCGAATTATTATTATATATATTTCTAAATAAATCTACTTCAACCATTGCTGTTTGCCATATATAAATGGAGAACAAACAAATAACAGCATAAACATTAATAACCCTGAAATTTTAGATCCTCGATATTTTCAATCACTATTTATAACAACATCTGATGGGATTTCTATGCACTTCTTTTCAGGAAAGAAAATATAACTATATTTTTTAATTTCAAAAAACAAAAAAAATCTTAAAAGAAATACAACCGTAAATTTTTATAATTTTAAATTGATGTGAAAATATTAAATAGACTGTACAATAACAAAATAATGTCTCTTTTGTGATTCAGGTATTTATAAACAAAATATATTGATAATCATTGAATTTTCTCTGGAATATAAATTTTCTCTTTTATTGATTTTTAATGCAATATAACATTCTTTTATTTATTGTGAGAATCTCAGTGCTCTTTAGAGTTGAACGGAAACATTTAGCTCAAGTGACAAATAGTGAAAGATTTAATATTATCATAAGAAATAAAAATCATGCCTTATGTATTATGTATTCATTCTGTTTTGGATGATAATGATTGTTATTTATTAATGTATCGATTTAGTATCTTACTGTGACTAAGATGAGGCCTTTAAGGAATCAAGATTTATTTCCTAGGATTATTCCAAACAGTGGGCGCTTCTTTTTATGTTTAGTATTTCGCATACTTTTATTGATCATCATTGACCCAGTCATATTTTGCATTTTGTTGAAACACCATTAACTCAGTCAGATTTTACATTTATAAGATCTAATTTCCTTCGGAAAAAAATGTTTCAGTAGTAAAATATGTTTCTCTTAATGGACTAGTTGGTTGGGTTTTGTGGCGCAAGGTCCAAAAAGAACAAGCTGCGCCTCTCTTAATGGGCAGAAGAGGGTACTAGCTCTGATGTCGAACTCGTCACATGACGGTAGTTCAAAATTAGAGTTAGATTGGCGTTACATGAGTTGCTTGAACTTAATGTCCCACAATATTTACTTATTATTTTTCATTGATATTATCTGACCTGGATTTAAGTTATCTTCGGCAGAAATCTGTTTGCAGTCTAGAGTACAAATTCTGCCAGCAAAATATTATTTAAAATATTGGATGCTTAGATAAACCATAGAGCTACACTTACGTCTATTAAAAATATGCCTTTATGTAAATAAGCATAGATAAGCGTACTATAAAAATAATACATATAAAATTTCATAAAAAAATCATAAGATACAAAGATTAGAATTTTGCACATTTTAAATTGCGTAATTTGGATATTCCATTATTCATAGTTTGTATGAGTCAGTTTTTATGAAACAAAAGGAATATACGCATGAAGTAAATCAATAGAAATAATCCAAATTTCCATTCAAAACCACGAATTTCTTATAATTTGAAGGTCAATGCCCCAAAATTTCGAGACATCCCAAAATTCACTTCATCTTGCGCAACGAGACACAATGGCGAGTATGACTAAAGCTCTTTACCTCCCCTGGTATGAAGAAGTAAATAAATTTCAAGTAGAAAAGAAGGTGTTAGGAGGGAGGGGTGGATTCTCGAATCATAAATATGAATGGATTCCTGAAATTCCCGACACCCCAGAGAATGTCTTAACTACCATCTTCAATGGCAAAAGAAAAAAAAAATCTGTGTTGTGAAATCCGTCATCTCGCTCTTGAAGAAGATAAAAAAAAAGTATCTGCTGCTTTTGCATTTGTTTTGATAGGCTACCTAGATAAACAAACGCAACAGAGGTAACTTATAAGTGAAAAGTTTTAAATAGGAGTGTGATATTTTTCTCACGATTCTATCGGAGATTATTAATCCAATTGCCATGGGAACGGTGATATATTGACCTTGAAAATAAAATATTTTATTAAAAACTCGAAAAAAGAAAAAGGATGACTCACCTACATGATACTTTACGTATGAAAAATATTTCTAACTTAAAAATACATACATCAATTACACAGTTTAAAATTATATTTTCAATATAAAAAGTATTTATATTAATTATGTACAGATTTCAAATCACATTGCTTTAATTCTCTTTGAATAAAGCAATTTGATTTGTTTAAAAGATATAGCCAATCATGTGTATAAATTTATAGATATTCGAGAAAAATACGCTATTTTCCACAAATTTCATACGAAAAAATATGTAAAAGTAATTAATTAAAGAACAAAATTCACTCAAATAATTAGAAATGATTCGCTATTCAAAAGTTCTATGATTTTTTCAAGGGAATTATATCATAAGTCAACTCAGTCAGTTTTAAAATGTTTAAATCTACATAAAAAATTAATTTATTATCGAACACAAGTTGTTTAGTAATTGCCTGTCAAAAAACCAACATGAAAATATATTTCAATAAGAAAGAAAATTAAGTCATTTAATAATTTTATAATCTAATAAAGCTAAGATTCCTTTCTTTCCAAAGAATTTTATTAACATGCTCTTTCTCATACAGACCCTCGTAATCATCAGATTCATCAGCACAGAAAAGCAATCAGATTAGTTTTTTTGTAAATAATCAAGGTTTATTAATGACTTATTATTTTAGAAAACATAATTTGATGATTCATTAAGATGATTATTGAAAATTGTAGTGAAATTTTACAATTAGCAGTGTTAATAAATTTTAATATTTGCTGGAATGTTCAGTGACATATTATTTATTTCTACTGGTGTAGATCGCAAATAATTACTCAGATTAAGATTTTTTCAAAATCTTTTTTGAATAATGATTTTTTAGTTGTTTGAATTATGATGCAGTTTTAATACTATACATTAAAAACTTAAGAAACCTTTGAATAGACACTCCAGAAAATCTTATATTATCAAAATTCGTATTTCATTTTCTTGTTTGTTTGTTAAGTTGCATATTTAAACTATACAAACACTTAGAACTCGCACAAAAAATTAAGCGAAATAAAAAATGATTTAACTGTAAACTTGTTTACCTCAGAAAATCTTAGATTTTTAGAAATATAATTTAATTTTATTAAATGTTAAATTTTGTAAGGAATTACCAATGATTTTTTTATCAACCTATCAATACATTATATAATAAAAAAGTAAAGAGTTCAAAAGAGAGAAGTATCGAAGTTAAATTAAATTTTTTTCGGGTTAAAAGAAATATAATAATGTTCATTATGTATAATGCCGCAGAATAGTAAAATTAAATACTGAAGTAATTGTCTTCAACTTTTTCACAAATTTTACTTTCTAAAAAACTTCGCTTTTTAATCTACACAACATTAAATGTTATTTTTTTCAATAATATACTATGTTAAAATACAAAAGCATAAACACAATTTTTTTCAAAAAATGTTCGTTTTTTAACTATTTTAAAACATAATTATCAAACGCTTATAATTTAAAAACAACAAATGTTAAACACCAACAATATTGATAAAATTAACTGATGATTAATATAATTTTCAGAGAATTTATTAAAGGAAAAATTTCTAAAAACTATATCAATCATATTTTTATATGTTTTTTGCAGCGTGTTACATAATTGTTTTAAAGAACATTCATTTTAAAAATATAAAAGTATTAAAATCTATTTAATTAAAAAAATATCATTTTAATAATTTCATAAATACCATTATTCTCAGACTTTATACATTTTTTAAAAAAAACTTCAGGTAATCTTAAAACGTGTAAATTTGTCTGAAATTATTATCCAGTCACATTTAGAAATTGCTTATTTTTTTAAATATACCTTGTTATATAAAGAATATCAGATCTCTTTTTCACTGATAAATAACAAAGTATTTTATTGATGCTTATTGTCTGTGTCACTTCCTCTAAATAGAATGCCGTTGATTAGTTTTACTTTATTTCATTTCCTTTTTTTCGTTTTCATCTATAACTATTTGTTGACTCTTCCGATTAACTTCTTGTTGCTATTTATAGGTAGATATTTCCCCCTCTCATGCTTGTAACACGACTAGAAATCAAACAAAATAAACTTCTTCCTACGAAAGACTGTTCTGTATTTATCTCACATACTTTCATTAAATTGAAAAACTACTTTTTTAATTGGAAAAATAATTTGGCAGCAAATTAGAGACTATTTGCCTGACAGATATCAGTATTATAAATGATCATTTTAGGAATAGTATTGAAATCCTATTAAGCTGCAGTACTGGAGAACCCAACTTTTCTTATTTGTTCCACTCACTTCGCCCTGGATGAAAATTTTTTTTCATTTATTTATATTTTTTATTTCAGTACAATGTAAAATCGTTTCAGCCAAGAAACCAAATTTTGCCAAGTTAATACCAATTCGTTTCATATAGTTTCCCAGAAGATATTTAATAAGAATTAAAACAAGTTATTTTTTTAAAAAAAGACGCTAATCATTTTGGCGAATTTGTCAAAAAAATTAGCCAAATTGATTAGCGACTATTCATAGTAAAAATAATTTAATTATTATGAAAAAAAAATTTTAATTAATGTTTTCAAGCACACAATTGTGTCACAGTTTATTTGCAAAAAGAAATATTAAATTCATTATTTTTACCAAAGATGTTTTTTAATGAAAAACTTAGAATTTTTTTTATCATTTATGGTGTAAAACAGAGAAATAATTATTAGAACTGAAATCTTAATTAAAGAAACATATATGGTTTATTAAAGTAACAACCAGATATTTGGTATCTAGTTTTCCAATTTTGGCAAAAATATCTTCTTTTTTTGCGCCACTTTTTTTCCTTTGTCAACGGAATTTTACACACGTACCTTAATTCTTATAGATATTTTTGAGTAAATAAAGAATAAACTTTAATTAAAAAGTTAAAATTTAAAAAATAACCTACAAACAAATTTTAGAAATCATTTAAATAATATTTAGGCTTATTAGATGCAGAAAATTTTTATAAATGGATACTTATTATTAAGAAATTTTGACAACAGAAATTATCTATAAGAGCTACAGCGATGACAGCATTAAAGATTCTTATATGAAAAATATTTTTATGCTATATGTAAGCGTTGTTAAGTTAAAAATGAATATGAAGACGATTTCAAAAATACTGAAATCAAAAATTTCCTTTTAGAACTACCAAGTAACTTTAAGAACGAAAAATGATATTTAAAATCGGCTGATGAACATAGTAAACTTCGATAGTTTGGATTACATGTAATAGAATGGAATGAACCCGGAAAATATACCTTTGGTAATTTTCTACCATGCTCATTGTTTTTAATCACATAGTTGTTTCTTTCGTTACAGTTGAGATCATGTGTATGTCACTTTATTTTACTTATAATTGGTCTGTGCATTAAACAAATAATCGTTTTCATCAATAATGTTGAATATATAATTGTGAGATTTATCTCTCTAGATGCCAATATTAAAAATAAATACTTATTAAGTAAAGATAAATTTATTTCATGTAGCAAGGTAAAGCACATTAAATATTAATATTTGATTGTTAATGCAAGCAATAAATAAATCACAACATCCACTTTATGGTTAGTTTAAATCGGCAAAGACAATTTAAATGGGTTTTTTTCTATTTTATTTTAATTTGTGAGATATTTAATTCCAATTCGGCAAAGTTTTTTCATTGAACTTAAAATGTGACAGAAATTCAATTTGAAATTTTGTTTTAAAATTATGACTACTAATAAAGATAGTTTTAGAGCTGAAGATTTATAAACCATAAATCTAATAAATCAAGGAAGCAAGAGGTAATCATATCTTAGTAATTAATTCTTCTTTTTTTTTAGATTTTGCTTAAAATTTGGTAAAAAAAAACTAAAGCTGAGATTCCTTGCATTTCAGGAAAAAAATGCAGAAAGAGAAACATGTTTATCCAAAACTAGCTTCTCTGAATGACTTTTATTTAATAACAAATATTTCTTTGCTTAGCTATAGGAAAGATTACTTTTTTATAAAGCAGCGGATACGGCGCCTACAGCTGTTCATGAATTAAATAATCTGTTTTGGTTGTGGTAAGCTGCTTGGAAGCTATGCTATCGTGACCGGAAGATAATAGGTTCTATTCCTGACCCAACTGAAGATGCATCATGTTCACTAATGGTGTCTGAGTTGTAAAATAGGTCATGGTCACAATGTCTCTCCACTTGCGTGGTGCAGAGAAAAGGGTGTAAATCCGGTGTCGGCCTCGTCACTTGAAAGTTTTTAAAAATTACGACGCAACTGGCTGTGTTCAATTGATTTTCTCTCTGCAGAAATAGGTAGTCGGTTGGATGTTTGTCGATGGGAAATTAAATCCAAGGGTTTGGGATACAGGGAATATTTTCTCCAAAACTATCATATTGTAGATTTAACCATTTTCTTTTAAAAGGGAAATTTAAGTTATAAGTTGTATCTGCTTTTATTACAATTATACATCTCTAAAATTTAACGGAAGAGAAATTAAACCTTATGAAAATTTTTTTTGTCATTTTCTCAATGGTATAAATGTAAATAGCATCCGCAAGTATAAAAGATTCAACAGCTTTTGTGGTTATACAAAGTAACTCATAAAAACAAATAAATAATATTGTTGAGAATACAGCTGTTTTTTTTAATTCATTTAATATAACATAGAGATCTTTTCATTTTAAATCTTGTCAATGTAACAACACAATCGGGCTTCAATTTAAAAATGAAATTTCTTTTGGAACATTCAAATTAATGAACTCATTAGTAAAGATGACAATATATACAATATTTTATACTGCTTAACTATACAAATAATTCTGAAAGATAATCATTTTTTTCAGCTTTTAAAAAATCGTGGTATAAGATAAATTCAACTAACTTAAAAAAGTAAAAATTTATGTGCAACTCTTATAGAAAAGTTGGACTGAACTTACTTCAGCAATAGCAGAACCGATTTCCCGATCAATGAAATTTGCATAAAAAACTGAGTTTTTATTCTACTTTTTTATACTTTTCAGTACTTTCAGAATACGTTTTCAGTAAACATGTCAATCAGAATAACAATATTTGTTGCCTTTGAAATGTTTAGTACAACTTGGACTCTTGAATTCTTACATTCGTGGTACTGGTACTGAGTAAGAAGATTTGTCACCATGATGAGTGCAAATGTTTTTGCTATTGAAGTATTTGGTAAGTTGACTTAACTTATGATCATAAATACACAATATACAATTTTTTTCTTGTTTTCATAAATGGTGCTGACTGATAAACATGAAATATTTTTTTCCAAGGATTAAGATCTTTGTAAGTAACTAGCTTATTCATATCAAGGATGTTACCATAAAATCGCGTTAATCTTTTAGAAACACTGGATTGATGATATCAGAAAGTAAGTAAAACAATTTATAACATATATCCAAATCAAACTTTAGCTTATAAGATGCAGTTACTCATTTACTATCAGTTTTGTTAAAGAAAATTACTATTTAAAAAAGGGCATAAGTTCATCACCAATTCTCAATTTGTTTAATCCACTAAAAACTCTTTTTCCATTATCACCATTTTGAAAACAACAACTACCTTTAATTGTAACAGTTATGGCTTTCAATAAAATAAATAGCAGTTTGAAATGAACAACAACTTAAGAACAATAAGTTTTGGATAGAATAATTTAAAAGATACACGCTATTTCGACACGGCGTAGCAGACAATCATTTGAAAAGCATTTGAACATCAGCTGGAAGCTGGTTTCCGGGAACACTTTTCATAAATAATAGGTCCAATTCACATGATGCATGAGAAAAAATCTGGAAAACTCCCAAAATCTAAAGATTTGGATGAGATTTTGAATTGATGATAGATATGTATTCAAAAAGCAGAAGGTAAAATTCATTGCTGAAAAGCGGCTGGAATTGAGTGGATCTTTAAAGAAAGGTTGTTAGACTATGAAAAGCTTTTTCATCACAAAATCTCAGTGAGATACGATTATTTTCGAAAAGATTTTTCCACTTTCCGTTTCTTATGCAATAATTCATTTTGTCATACAAAATGGCTTAGGAATTATTCCTAATACAACCTTATTTATATGTAAGCTAATATTGATATTATTCATAAACTATATAAAAAATTAAGACTCCACTCTTCATATCTGTAAACTTTCTACTCAATAAAGTTTGTCTATTAATCTTCTCTGTAAAAGGAGAAGTTTGTCCCTATGTGAATTAATTTTCTTTTAATATGAAGACCAAAGAATATTAAAAACACATAATAATTGACATTTTAAAATTAACAAAAAATTATTATTGCAAATCAAAAACTTTTTTAGGCTATGTATAATCCTGCTGTTCTTACGAATATATGTAACATTATTTTTCATTTCAACACATTTCTTTAAGAAATTAGAATTTCATATCATTCAAGAACTCAAAAGCGAAATAATTTTAGGATTAAGCAAAGTTTTTCTCCATCTTTTTACTAGAAGCAAAGCAATATATATCTTACAAGAACAATAATAAAAAAGCAATCATTTTTCCAAAGATAAATAGGAAATGAATTAAGAACTGAGAACCACAGTTCAAAAATAATCGTAACGAACTCATCAAAATATGAAATTGAGAATGGCATGAAATGCATAATATAATCAAAAGTATATTGAAAATAATCTATGATTCATTTTATATTGCTTTTTGCATAAATCATAAGATATCATTAGATTCTAAATAGATTGCTATTTTCCACTTTCACCAACTTGCCTGAAGGAATGCAATATGTAAATACTCATCCTACACACTTGTTCTTTATTGATTCCCCGCAGGAACAGTCTAAACTATCTCACTTGAAGAACAATTTCCTGTTATTTTTTCCTTTTGCCAAATGCTACTCGAATCCAACTTGTTAAATGTGCAAATAATTGTATTCCCATATTCTAGAGAATCATTCATCAGTTTAAACAAATGCTCTCCAAAAGTGGTTTCGCAAGGAGGATGGGCGACTTCATACCCCTTGGCTTGGATGATTGATTCTTCTGTACCTGTAAAACGTTCTGTTAACTGTTCTTTTTTACCGGTTCCTCGTTGAGGTATTTGCGTAAGACAGCCGTTAATGCTTATAATCTCTTCCTTAAATCTTAATCGCGCTTAAAATAGGTCCTTGAACAGGTCTTCCGTCATTTATTACTACTTTCTTCGTAAATACGGTTTGATAACCATGACCGTCCGCGGGCGTTCTTTCGGGGGGAGCGGTCAGACACTCCATCGCTCATCTTCGCTCATTAATATTGGATCTGCGTTTGGATTTCCTGGCAATTGGTGTAAGAGATTGTGGTATGTACTTTAATTGGATTACCATCTGCATAGTTTGAAAGCTTTCGCACGTTGTTTCAGTTTTTAATATCACATAATAGACAAGTAATAACTTTATGGAAAATTTAAATTCATCAAATTATTATTTGCAAACAAGATAAAGTTGTTATTTTGAAGATAAAACATCAAGTAAATTATACATAAATTTTTTTTTGCATGATTTATTTGATATTTTATCTACCTGGTTTGTAAAAGCATAATTTTTATGAATATAATATGGGTTAGTCTTTTTCTATGATTATAATCATATGATGATGGCTTAGTGCATATTAATGAGTTTGGGACTATGTTTATCGTCACCTGTAAAAAATTGAAGTCAGTTACATTTAAAAAAGTTAAATACAGATTCAACACCATACAGAGAGGAAATCGATTGCGAGGGGGTTGAACATTCAACGTATACATCATATATTCGGTAGAATTATTGGATAATGGGTCTTAACCATATGTTGAAAGGGGAGAAATCAGGAAAACTTCCAAGCACCCACCGAATATATATACACATTGAAAATATAAATGTAGAAACTTTCTCTTGTTTTTCAAATGTGCCAGAAATTAAATCCATCACTATTCACTCCTAACAACGTGATCTCACCATTAGCTCAATCTTAAATTATAAGAAAGTGTGTTATAGTTTTATTCATTCATATCATATCGAATCCATGCCAGATATAATTGGAGGTACTTTATAAAACATTTCAAAAAATAAGATGTGAATCTTTTATAAAATCGCATATTATTTCTTAAAGAACATTAGCAATACATTCTATTCTGAATATTAACTTTGAGTTAATGGATTTGTAAGGCCTAATAGATTAAAGATTTGGATTATACTCAGGTTTGTGCCTCATTTCCTAGAAAATGTTATGAATATACCATGCTAACTAACGTCAAATTTAGAGTACTTTCTAGAGGGAATATTCATTTTTCTTACCGTTCTAACCCCTGGTACTGTTTCTACCAGGATCTGAAACTTTTTGATTACCATTTATAGTACGGAATAGATTGTGTTTTGTAAGTATGTGAATAAATCTGTATATGGTAATAAATTTGTGATTTGGTATTGACGTTCACTAAATTTCTCATGAAAACATCTAAGTATATTGATGTATGAGTCGCTTGATTATCGCGCAAATAGAAATCTCATAAATGTGAATAATTGTAGAAACCGAAAAACAAACCATCAGAAGACTGTGATATTGTGCTTCTCACTCTCAAATTGCGTCATGTTTACTGTTTACTTTATTCTACAGTTTACATTGAACTTCTTTCTATATGAGTTGCAAGTTTATAAAATAAACTTGATATTCATACAAGTTTCTCTTCTACTCTTATAATTTTTTTATTGTTTGCAATTCAATACAGCATGTCAGTTTGTGTTTTTTTCAATTATGATTTAGTCAAAAACTATTGTGTTAATAATATTTCCTCTTCAATTGGTGAAATTTGAAAATCTTTTTACTGCTATAAAATAGAAGATCGAAAAGTCTTCTATTTTATAATTTCGAAGAAGTTCGGTTCACGGTTAACGTATTGCTTCCGTTTCTTAATCATAGTTCAAAATAAGTGGCTGATGAGTTATTTTTACAGACTTCAATTTAAAAAAAAAATAGAATGCAAATTCTCATGCATTCTATCTATTTTAACT
>JAPDSC010072289.1:0-18307 GCA_026290005.1 Latrodectus geometricus
CATTATGTGCATCTTTACAAATATTAAACCTAAAGCTCAGAAATCAAGGAACATTGTTATAGTTTCCATAGTTCCAAAAGTAATAATGCGAACAAGAATATATTACATTTTATTCTATAAATGTTCTATTACAAAGCAAGAGTAATATCACTTAGGATGTCTAAATAATAGTATCAAAATTAATAAATTGGATTCCCAAAGTATTAAATTCATCACTTTGGTAGGTTTTTAGCAAAATATTATAAACATTTATTTACGCCAAAATTAATTAAATATTATATTGTAATACTAATAATGGCAAACTAATAATGTAGTGTCTTATGTACATATTCCAAATTTTTTCGAATAATTTAATATTTAATGAGATTGATTTATTTAGGTAAAAGCGTTACTGGAACCAGTAGTCTGATGATAATAATAAAGTCTAAGTTTTTAAGCTAAAATTCTTCTTAAATGGAGAAAACCTCTCAAGAAGTCCAAAAATTTAAAATGTGTGTGTGAGTGTGGCTATATTATAAATTTATTTGCTTTATATATTATACGTTGATTTTTTGCTTCAATTCTATTCTATCAGATTATTCTATGTTGGAGGAAGTATAGATAATAGCATTTCTTCACTTCACACTCAGTTTCCATAGCATATCATATTTCCACAAAAAAAAAAAAAAAAAAAAAAAAAAAAATAGAATTCTCTTTAAATGAATTTTTTGCTTCATACTTGTGAAGGTTAAAATTAATTAACAATGCTCTTCTAAATTTTTTAAAGGAATTCTTTTCTTAAGCAATTGTTTTTAACCTTTCATGTAAATAATATATAAGTGGTTGCAATGTATTTCCTATGTAGCTATTTTTAATTTTTTAAATTCGATTGTTCTTTTTTTTTATGTGTCTTAGAAAATTAAAATAAGAAATAAAATGCTGAATAATTTCAGTTAAGTTTAATTGCTCTAATAATTGATTAAAAACAATAAAAATATGGAGATTGTGAAAAATATAAGATTTGATTTTACTCTTTTCTACAAATCTTGTTTTTCAAATAAATCAACGCATTCAATAAATAATAAATCCTCTATATACATACATTCATTGACAAACTTTTCACATAGAAATTGAATAGATTTCAAAACCTAAATTAATATTCACGTTAATAATATGATTATAAATTGATTAAATTTCAAATATACATTATAATGTACTGGGGAAAGTTTAATGCATCGGTAGTATTCTCATGCTGTGTCTTTAACAAAAATACAGGATATAATGCATGCTGGAAAGAGAATATATGGAAATTCCTTTTGAAGTCCAGAAGACTTCAAACGGAATTACTCAACACAATTATTTATATTGCACTGTGTTAAGTATTACAAATGTTATAAAAGGACATTTAGATTATCAAACATAAAGTTGTCCGACATACATTCACAAATTGATAGTTTTTGTTATTCTACTGTTTATATAATGGCTTAAAATCGTAGAGGGAATTTATATGATATTTAGTTTTGTTTGACTGAGAGCCATTTTTAGAAGAGGCAAGATATGTAACTACATTAATCATCATGGAATTATAATGTCCCATGGAATTTTAAAATGTATTATCGAGAATAAAATAAATAGCACCTTTAACCATTATTTTAATTAATGGAGTCAAAGAAATTAGAATTTAACACTACTCAACTAATCATAAATATATCGCTTGAACAAAATTGAATATCTCACTTTTGGAAATAATATTTTATTGAGCTGCACCTCAACACGGTGTGATTACATGGCATCATTTCAGATGACATCAACTGGTCGTCTGTCTATAAATGTACCTAGAAGGATCAATAGAGAGATCAAATAGGTTTTTTATTTAGACACCTGCAAAAAATTTTGTGAGAAACAAAGTGCTGAAGCCATATAACCCTGAAAGTATTGGCTGACGTGAAAATATTAGATGATTCTTCCTAAAAGCATTCAAATGAAATCTTTCACTACATGATTGCCTTATGCGGTAACTCTTAATATATTTCATTGGTCCCAAGCTTTTTTTTATACAGATATAAGAACATCGTAGGTGGGAAAGATATGACTGTGACCGTTATATAACACGTATTCCAGCTTTATATTTACTGTATTTTATTTATTTGAGAAAAATTTCTTTTTATACAATATGAAAGCATGTTTAGAATCCAAAATATTTGAAACTATGCATTACCGAACAAAATTTTAGTAGTGCAAGTATTCTTGAAAGGAATACTACTTTCCCTAGAAAAACTACGTTCTTGTTAACGGATAATCAATATTGACTATGTTTTAGACATTTTGCGCTCATATCAATTCCAGTAAATGTTTCTAAATTTTTAGTATCACTGAATTCAACTTTAAGTGTAATTTATTATCATCACATAAATCTATGATAGTATTTGTTTTGTATTCTTTCATTGGCGTTATATCAATCTATTTTTAATGTAAGACAATCCTTACAAGAATTCTTCTTATAAGATTCAAAGTCATATTGATATTTGAAAAAGTTATTAAGTATTGTCGAAAAGAGATTGGTAAAATACTTTGACAACACCATTATTTTTTGTACACAAAGCAGTGGTGGTGCACCAATAACTTAATTTTGGAGTAAAATTAGATCTCTAATTACTTCTTCAAACCATATCACTTGAGCATCAATTGAACATACATGTCAGTGAACATCAATTGGTCTCATTGACATAGTTTTTCTTGCAGTTGTTTGACTAGAAAGATTGTTCTTAAAAATATTGTACATGTGGTAAATATATGGATCTAATGGCATATCTATCGATCTAATGTACTCAAAATCAACAGTGACCTATGTGATCAAGAAGTGTAAGGTGAGCGGTGATTGTCGGAATGTCCCCCGAGTCGGCAGACCAACGATACTGGGAGATGAGACAGACACGTGCTGTCCAGAGAAATTTGGAACCAACCGATGTCCCTCATCGTCATGAAGTTTCAATAGGCATCCAGGAGTATTGCTTCAATCAATACCATCTGTAAGGAAGAACATCTGCTCGGTTTTCATGGTCGTGCTGCTGTCCAAAAGCCATTGATCACAAAGTCCAACCACGCTGTTCGGTTAATGTGGTGCAAAGCACATCGAAGTTGGACCATAGATCAGTGGAAACGGGTTCTTTAGAGCAACAAGTTAAGGTTCACCCTTTACCGTTCGGATGGCAGGGTCTGGCTGGAGAGCGGCTCCTGCCAGAATGTATTGTGCCAACAGTAAAGTTCGGCCGAGGTGGAATTATGATCTGGGGTATTTCTCCTGGTATAAAATTCATGATAAGCTCAATGCCGAATACTACTGCACCATTTTGGATGACAATTTGCTTCCTACGTTGTGGCAGTTTTACGGGTTGGAGCCCTGTTAATTTCAGAACGACAATGCCAGTTATCATGTTTCGAGGTTAACCAAGGCTTGGTATGATGCCAATACAGTTCATCGAATGGATGATCCAATTCGCCCCTATCGAGAACATCTGGGACGAATTGGATCACCGAATTAAGGGGTGCACTACCCATCTAAAATCGGTGAAGGAACTTGAATGTCTATTCCAAGCCGAGTGGAAGACAATACCAAGACTTGTGGAAAGTATGCCTCGAAGGGATCACACTGTAATTGCCTCTCGTGGAGGCTCTGCCAATTCTTGATTTTGAATAAAGTTAGTTTTTCTTTTCTATCACAGGTGTCCAAATACTTATTGGTAGTCAGTGTATTCGTTTGTATAGTGGCTGACTAGTAGCTTTTGTTTCATTGACAGAAAACCACATTTTTTTTACAGAATGAGGACACAAGTGATTTTTTATGTACACTTGATGAGTATAACAAAGGGCTTTTGACAGTAGAGCCCCTATTCAATTTGCAGCATTACAATAGTTAGATAAAATAAATCTCTTGTGCATGAAATAAATATAGATTGGTTAACAAAAAAAGTAAATTTAATTCAATAAATTCAATATGTGGAAAACCCCTCATCTTCGTGGAATTTTTTAAAAAATATCTGAAACTTAGTTCACAATAGTTTGGTTTATTTCTGAGTTTTCTAGTCTGACATCTTTTAAATAAGTGTTACTCCTTATAATTTATCACCTTATTTTGGTGGAAAAAATTTCCTACCTATTGTGAATCTGCATTAAATAATTACTTCGCCCAAATGTTCATAATTCCTACATTTGTACATTTATTTATTAATTACAGAATAATGTTTTATTTGATTCTATTAAGTTTTCATAAAATGAAGTTAATGTGAATATTTTCCATAAGAAAATAAAAAACGCTTATAATACCATGAATAAAAATGTGGATTTTATGATTATGAATACATAATTTGAACTTTGTTCGTATAATTGTTTACAACGGTTTAAACTAATTTTAGCTTTTTATGCATCAGGAGGAATATGAATACCTGTTTCATTGTTACTTCTATTAATATACTTGTAATTAAATTTTCCCCGAAATATTAATTCTAAAATGTTCAATTCCAAATTAACTCGTCAAATACTTTTTTTTCTAATATTTATATACGTATATAATGGCACAGAGAGAGAGGTATAGATATTAAAGTACACCACGGAAGGAAAAGAATAATACAGAAATGTATTTTGAAATATACATATAAAAAATTGAAGTTTACGTAAATAAGGATCCGATTTTGAAAATAGAATAATATAGTTTTCGTCATTTATATCTTTTAAAATATGAAAATCTTATAAATATACTTTACTTAAATAAGTAAGTAACAAGAATTATTGAATTAATTATTGATAATATATATGTATGTGTAATTAATACATAAAAATTAATTATAACAATATAGTTTAAAAATTGAAATAAATATAAATTTATATATGCTATATTCAACTGTAGATCACATTATAAAACTCTTTCGCTGTAAGCTTGAAATTCATAGAGCAATTTATTTAAGTCACAAAATGAAGAATCAAGTTGTTCGAAAAATTATATCTGTAAATTAGTAAAAATTAAATTACCTTTCTGTTACTGTTAAAATTTAAAAAATAATATATGCTCAAAATGCAGCATTATATTAATGAAAATAACTTTTTACTTAAAAATTTTCATAAAAACTATTTAATTATTTAGGAATGTTCTTATCATAAAAAAATTTTATGAATTTTATAATGAGATTCAGTTGTTTTGTAAATCTAAGTAATCTAAGTAAATAAAATTATCCAAATACTCTTTTTTGAGGGCAGGTAATTATAAAAGAGCAAATAATTTGATTTTCAATGTTTGTGTACTTACGTAAAGGTTAAATTTATCGCAATAGAAACTTACTTAATTATTAAAAAATGTGTGTTATCAAATAAAAACAATTTCATAGGTAAACTGATTATTTAGAAATATTCCGTAACTTTTTAATTTGATATAAAAAAATTCACCTCTTTTTTAATCAAAATAAGAATCATAAAATGAATACGAATTTAAATTTAAAGTTTAAAAGGTATACCAGTGAATCTTGTTTTATTTTCCCGTTTCCAACCAGTTTTACCTTCCCATAAAACCATTAAAAATTTATTTGTTTCAGTTGTTTTAAAGAAAATAGAGACAATTTTATCAGAAAATTTTATCCTGCATGAAATTATACTTAAGCAAATACAAAATTTACTCGCTTTTTTAATTTCATGTGACAGAGGTAGATTTTTATTATATTTTCATATATCATATATTTTATACTTACAGTTACTACTCACAAAAAAGACAATAGGTTCGAAACATGATTTATAGTAAAAACTTCAAGTGATTTATTTTAAGTTTTACTTTGAAGTGACAATCATTTTTTATTGAAACACATTTTTATAATGGAAATGTCAAACTTTAGGATTTAATACAATATATTTGCTGTATAAACTTATAGCAAAAATATGAAATTTTTCTACTCAAAATTGTTGTTTTTTCTCATACATCATGTTCTTATATTTAAACTTTACTTTATTACACTTGAATTTTATATCGTTTTTTAAATAATAGTTTTAAAAATTTAATTTGATATCATTTCCCGGAATTTGACAATGTAATGTATTAAGAGTTTACGTTAAAAATGTAATAATAATTTTCCTGACGAGAAATCTGTAGAATATAGATTAAAGATTAATGTAAAGCTAAGTGTTTACTGAGGGTATAATTTAAGTATATACTACTTAATTAAATCATAACTAATATATAAATTGGAGAATTTGAATTTATAGTAATGAATCATTTTCAGATATTTTCTCATTAAAATAATTTATCTCAATGTTAAACTAACATAGTAGTGAATTAAAATAGATTAAAATACTTTACATTGCATAGTTAGCATTACAAGACGAAGTTAACTAAAATATGCAGTAAAATTACTCAATTTATCCACATTAACATAATACACAGTCCTGTCACATTAACGTGACTACCTGTCAAAAGCCAGAATAACCATCTTTCGCAGATAACACTTCTGTAAGAAGTACAGGAAGAAAGTCAGTTAAGTTTCTGAAAGTGTTCACTGGGATGTTGAGCAATGTCGACTCCAGTACGGTTGCCAGCTGCTTTAGATTATGCAAGTGAGGATCCAATCCGCGAACAACAATCAAGATGATCCCACAGATTTTCGGTTAAGATTAAATCAGGTGAGTTTACTGACCAGGGAATCACAATAATTTCATGCTTGCGCTCTTCGAACCACGCACGTAGATAGCTAATCGTAAGAAACCGTCCATTACCCTGCTGATAGATGTCATCCTCCTGAGGAAAAACAAAATGTACATAGTCTACAAGAAGAAAAATATAGTATACATAGTCCACAAGAATAGATGCTCACTTGTATTCATCCATCGTGCCTTCCACAATGATAAGTGAATCCAGAGAGTGACATGAAAACATACACCAGACCATAATGCTTCCACCTTCAGCCTGGACAGTTGCAGCAATGATTTCAAGGTATTTGCTTTAAAAGATTTCACTTCGCATACGCCAACGTCCAACTTTTTGAAGCAGTATAAAACGTGATTTATCGATAAAAGTTACATGTCGCCACTCAGTGAGTGTTCAATTGTGGTCATCGAGTGCAAATTCCAGGCATCGTCGCTGATGGACATAAGTTCATGAACAAGACAATAGCTTCGGAAGCCTAACGCAGCAATGTTCACTGAGCAATAGTTTAGGAAACACTGTTGGTAGCCCCTTGGTTCATATGGGTAGTCAATTGTTCAACGATAGCACGTCTATTCATCCAAACTCATCTCAGCAGCCCTTTATTCACCTCTGTCGTATATAACAGGTGGCTCACCATATTTACCACGTTGCTATTTTTGGACAGTCCCCTTTTTCCATGCACTGTATACTTTTAACTTGGTAGCATACTAACAATTCGTAAACTTAGCTGTTTCGGAATTCCTTCCTTTGCCTGAAATCCAATGATGACGCCTTTTTGGAAGTCGGATAAATTACACTATTTTTCTTATTCCACGAACGATTGCATTGTTTTCTGAAGCCCTCACACAACCTATATATACGCTCATCTGCACAATGCTGCTTCCTGGCATCCGTTTTTGGTTACTTAATGACGAAAGTATGTGGTAGTCACATAAATGTAACTGGACAGTATATATTATTAACTGCAGTTGTTTCTGTGAGGTTCAGAGCATCAATGCTGTAAGGTGTTTTTTATTTCTAAAAAGAAATGTTAAAAGTTTTTTTTGATTTGTTTTAAAGTAATTCTAATAATTTTAAATAAACGAGTGTAAATCATGCTTTTTATTTTCAGTTTTAATTAAGATGGTTAAAGAGTACAAGTAAAATCACACGAAATGCTTCATATTCCAAAAATCTATTCTAAAATGCTTTGAGATGTCTTGTAGTGAGACCAAAGACTTAACGCACGTTATTGTTCTATTATACTAAGAATTAACGTACAAACTTTTCACTTAAATTCATGAGAATACTTGTTTCCGCCTCTCTGTTTTCTCCCTCTCAGCTTAAAAAATAGCTCACTGCATTGGAAAAGTTCAGAAACGTAATATATTTTACAGTTTGTTAAGTTCTTTATTTTTCCTCTAGTTTGCATCCTAGCTTGAAACTGTTTTCATAAATGTATGTAAGTACAAACAATTGCAAATTTTGATAAAGTTATTAAAAAATTTAAACAAAACAAATATTTAAATAACATTATTAATAAAAAATTAATAACATTCCAATATTTCTTTATTTACATAACTCATAGTGTACAAAAATTAAGTAGAAAAAACTTATATTTTTTATTGCTATCGTTAGCGTATATATTTGTGTATATAGAAAGAAAGTTGTGTATTTACTTGTCACCGAATTAACTATGACTTTTATTTTATTTTTTACTACTCATTCAATTATGTACTTAATAATGTAAGTATAATTAACTATATATACATTAATAGATATACATGAATGTAATAAATTTATATATACTCATATGTTGAAACATATATTGAAAATTAATCACACAAAGCTTGATCTATAAAATAGAAACCTAAGGTATAGAACAAGAGAAGATTTTTAAGGCAATAGAAGAGGCTTTAGGATAACTTTAATGACATTTATACAAATGTTATTTTTTTAGCTTTGTTGGTATTGATGTTAATGTAAATTTTCTTATAACTTTACATTTACAGTACTTTTAATTTAGATTTACAATATTGGGCGAGTATGTTAGGCCAAGTATCTCAATTTCGTTTACCCTTCGGATATACGACCTTTCCTATCCTACCATGAATTCAATGAACATTTTGATTACGCTACCTCGCCCGATCTTCAATTTGATGACTTTATCAAACTGAGAGACATTTGCATAAGTAAATATGCAATTTAATCAAGTCATGTCAATATGAACACCTAAAACATATACATTTGACTTCTGTTTAGGCCTGACTACATCTCATTCATGATATGAAACAGCCCCAAATCATTTCAATATCTTGTTTTGTAAACAAACTGTTATTGAGTGCAGTTAATAGAAAGCATCCAAAACCAGAGAGTGGCTTATTTTGTTGCATAACATAAAGGAGTTTGAAATGACTATTTCGAAATATTTTGGAATTCAGCCTCCTGAAGTTTATTCTTATTGTATTAGCACATGTAATAATACAAGTTTAGATACATTTGGAAGCTTTGGGCTCAAAACGTTGTTTAGTTAACATATAAACAAAAATAAGAATTTGATGGAAATCTGTGAAATTTAAACATATCTATCAAATAAATGTTTATATATAGTTTCTTATTTAACAGAAATTAGAATGAAGCGTTTTAAAAGGTCATAAATTTAATGGCTAGATAGTTCCAATTTTCAAAATCAAGGAAATATGTTCAGTACATGTATTTTCTTTTATTTGAAGAAAAGAAAACTTATTTTACTTCCAATGTATTCAATTATTAGTGTGCTATATAAAAAAACATTTCTGTATATTTTAATAATCAACTTTTATGTAAAAGTGTCTATATAAAGCCTTTGAAAAGAGCATAAAGTGATTGTATTGTATGTCACGAGATAATTATAAGAAAAGAATTATTGTTTTTAAAAAGTACTTACATCCTAATCTAGCGATTTCCTAAAAATATTACATTATATAAACTGTAGAAAAATCTCGTTAGAATTTCATGGGGAAGTTATTCTTATAACCTAACTTTCAGAAATATGTCAATAGAAAACTCTGATATTCTCAGATTATAAATTCTTCTGATAATAATTTCAAAGAACATTGGTAAGTTTAAATTTTTTTCATCAAAAAAATTATATTTATAATAAAACTGAAAATCAATAGGCAAGGAAAAAGTAGGATTTAATCATTAAAAAATTATCTACTAAATTAATTGCATTGTTGACAATAGTCAAAAATATCTATGAGGCATATTATGCATAGGGTATTTAATTATGTGTAGACATGATAGCACAGAACATCATTTTTCAGCTTTGACAAACTTATTTTATAATAGAAGTGGTGTAATAGAAGAAGTTTAAACTTTATTTTCCAATGGTATACTTGTTTTCTTCTTGTCTCAGTAGATTCCAGCCTTTTCCATTATGGGTAACAAATTCACCCATCTTTCGAAAAAGACTCATTAATAAAACTATCGAAAACTTGAGAAGAAATTCAATACGCGACGTTGAGTTTTATAGCTTTCACAAATTATATCCCATAGATCATGTTTTGTTATGCTTTTGACACCTTCATAATCTTTTGGGTGGACATCTTTACAGATAATGGATCATTCTTAGTTGTTGCAAGGGAAGAAATCCCAAACACTTTCGAGCACGTACCGTGGTAGATGTACACGTAGAAGCCAAAAGCACCACATCCAATCCCTGTTATTCAACAATGCCTTGGATCGAACATGAGAACTCCTGGACTGAATAACGCTATTTTACCACTAGGACATGGTGAGCCTAAATGTGAAAAGTTTTAGTATGCGCATAGTATATCTACTGATAACCTAAGAATATTATAATGGGTTTTACTATCCATCAAGTAGTTCACCTTAAGATGGGACATTTCTCAGATAGTGGGACAGATTCACATATCATAAGTGAAGAAGCAAACTTTTTAATGAGTATTTTTAATAGAAAAATGAGGAGCAAACGCTTCTGTAGAAAGGCATGTAGAGGGTAAACGCATAACATTCATTTGCTAGCTGGGATTGAACCCGGAACCTTTCACACTGAAGAACACTCTCTAGCCATTAGACTTTAAAACACCAAATGCGAAAAGTTTTTAATTTATCTATCTTTAATGCATCAGAAATGTTATGGTGGCAGTCCAAATTATTGGCTAATTTGTGATCACAAAATTTGAAACTAATGGCACTTTTTCTATCATCATCATTATGGCATATGTATAAAGTTCGGTGATACTAATTATCATGTGTGTTTCTAAGTCATAGATCCTCCCGTGATTTCTCTGCAAAAATGACTTAATGCCCTTATTTCCGTCCAGTCTTTCGTCATACTAGTAAGAAAATTCCTGACTGTCTCGAAGTATATAAATAAGTTGAAAAGAGTACTTACTATATAAAAATCCATTGTGTATTGCAGAACAACTTCAAGTCCTTGTACTATAAATACTAATATGCATCTTTCAGTACTGTAACCAAGATCCTTACTCTGAATATGTTAAATAGTTCTGACCTCCTACCAGTTCAAAGTGGTAATACCACCTCGAACTGGTTGTATAATATATGATAGTCATGCTGAAATATAATCATTTTGTGTGGCATTCAAAAGTAATACACCTGAACTTACTGATATCATATTCATCTAAAAGTCATTGTAACTTATTAATAGCAACAGTGATATCATGGAAAAATGTATTGAAGATCCAATGGAGAGCACTATTATGTCATAACTGAAACCCCATACATTTTATGGGGAAGTCTTTCCTTTTTACACGAGATATATGATTTATACACAAAATCTAAAATTGGAATACAATTTAGGAATGAAGAATCTACTTTTAATCTTAAAAGAAATAGAATTAAAACTTTTTCTTTTAAGATAATAAAGAGTTTTTTTTTAAATAAAAATTGGTTTTCTTTTAAGTTAATAGTTTTTTTCAAGATAAGAAAGAGTTTATTTGATTTTCAATCTTTTGTTTCATACACAAAGTATATGACATTTCTCATTTCATTTTTTCTTCTTGTGCATTGATGCTAAACATTAATACATTCCAGGATGTAGTTATTTCATGTATATGTGAAGTTTCTTTATATTTCCTTCATGAGGTAATAATTTTAATGATAAGCTGTGCACATGAGGTCATCAATACCAGGCAGGTTTCTGCTGAATAATTTGAAACAAATGCATATCGTTTCTAAAAACAGAATTATTTACAAAAATTGTAAATAGTGGTACATTTCTTCAGTTTTGAAAGTATTTGAAAAAGTCTATTCTTGATTATCAAGAGATATAATCATTTATCATGATTGCTGGGATGTCAATCCATGTTACTACAATTAGATTTTAATCAATTCAAGCAGAATATTGTGATACGATAACCAAAATTCCAGTAGACTACAATTCAATATCTATTAAAGTCTGAAGCGAGGTGGTAATAATTTCTCCTTACGCGATACATCACGAAAACATTTCACCAATGTCTAACGTTCAACTAGATATTTCGTGTGTGAGGAACCAGCTAGGAATAATTTCTTAAATTACACACACAATGGATGTCACTGAAAACACCTAGTTGAAAAGCTAATCATCTACATATCACATCATCATCTTGTTGTGCAAATTTCACGAGTATAGCGACTCCCCTTGAAGTGGCAGTTTAGCCCTTGAAGTGGCAGGAGTATACCGATCAGCATTACAAACTCCGTTAATCAGATCAAATAAAAGATGTTTGACTCACCACTGCGTGATTGTATGCTATGTGCGAGGGTAAATTCAGTTGGAAGTCTAACACTTCAAAGCTAATTCCGAATTATTACAAAACTCTACTCCTTAGATGGTAACCGAACCCACGAATAACTAAATAGAAAATTTGAGAACTAACTCCAGTTCACTTGTCGCACATAACTTGAAATCTTTCGTATTGTTTTATCAGGGCCTTAAGTATATCTAATTTGTTTAAAATGTCTTTAATACTGTAGTTAAACTATAAAATATATCTAAAATAAATATTGTTAAATGATATAAATACGGAAAACTTTTTTCACCTATAAAAATACTCGCAATAAATGATTTCTAAGGCCTTAAATATTGAATAAATTTTTCAAACAAAATCTTTAAATAATGAGCAGAATTAAGTACCATTTTTTCGTTTAAAAACCATTCAAGCCGTTTTAAACTTAATTAATTCAAACAAAAATAAATATTTCATAAATATCTCCCCTTCTTCTAAAAATTAACGACTATATAAAAGAAAAGATAATTTTCTTATTCGCATTTCTTCTTTTCCATCAAATCAAGAGTAAAACTTTAGAAGTTAAATATATATGATAATAAATGATTCGTTTCCTTACAAAGGCAGTTGCTTCGAACTTTTTAAACGCTTTTATGAAAGAAAATAAGTAAAAAGAAAAAACGATGATATCGTCTCTTCCTAAATAAAGATAAAATTATTTAAAATGTCGCCATAAAACGACCCAACTTTAGTCAAGTTCTAGCTGTCATATATTCGCAAAAACTATTCTACTTTGGTATAAGTGATTACTCTTTAAGTTCGGAGAAAAGGATCTATCTTAATTCCTTCCCTCCTTTTTCCCTAATACCTCAATGGCAAGAATAATTTAATGCTGTACCAATTTTTTCATTCTTCGATCTACGAAAATTCTTCTCTGATAGGTTCTGTTGGCATCATTCCATGATTTTTTTTATCAGACTTTTTATTTTATTCACAAACGACGAGAAATTTTTTTTATTATTATTTGAATAAGAATTTTTCTTTGAGTCTATATTTTTTAATCTTTGGGAAAAATCAGATAGGATCACGCTGTAGTGATACCTGTAATAAAACAAAGACGAAATTACTTTTTGAGAACATGTCCTCACATGGCTAATTCCTGATATTTTCTTAGAATGAAGAATTAGATTATATGAATTATTGGAACATTAATAGTCTCAACATTCTGTTAAAGAGTCTGATAAATTAATTATCTTTTTAAATTACAAAATTTTATAATTGTAAATCGCTTTATAGTAATTTTTTTATTATTCAAGAATTTAAAATTGTGCATATACAAGACATGCTTATACTTACATAAAATAGATATGACCGATGAAAATAAGTATCTGACATACTTCATTTTTAAAACTTTAAATGGAAATAATTTTGCTTTCCAGGTTATAAGAGTATATATTATCGAAAAATATTATTTGTCTTGAAGAAGATTTTTCATCAAAACTGCTAAACTTATAACAAATGTCTACATTTATTTAAAAATGAGAATTTGTGTTATAATACTTACGCAATAAACTCAAGAGTAAATTATTGTAGATGTATACCGCGATTGTGTTTTTATGATATTTTTTTGCTCCTAAGGATTGGTTGAAATAGAACCAGCAATTTGAAATGGAAATTGATTCCATGAAGTGTAAACTTTAAAGCTAGAGGTTTATGAAATGGATAAATAAATTTTAAATTCCTTAAGAAGATAAAAGAAAACATTATATTCAGCTTCTTTTCACTACCAGGTAATTTATCAGATTGATTTACTTCTTACATCTGAGAAATTAAATCATTTCTTAAATCACAAATTTATGCATGAGTGTAATCCATAATTATTTGATTTAACTTGATGAGAGTGTTAAGGAAAATTACTAGGAACTTTTGTACATCAACAAAACTGTAGACTACTTGCCCATTTTGTGTTAAAGTGCATCACAATTAATGAATATCTTTTTTTTTTTTTTTTTTTTTTTGCTATTCTTATGTCTATTTCTTTATTTTTTCTGTACAGAAATTCATATTTTTGCCCATCACATTTCTAAAAATCTGTTTTATCAGAATGAATTGTAAGACATTAATAACAGTAGATTAATGCAAAAGAAAACAAAATTCAAAAACACTATTTAACAATATTTTAAACAAAAAGTTTGCTCCAAAATAATATGTAATGTTAGATAACTCTATTTTTGGTAAACTAATTTAAAATATCAAGTTTTAAAAGACATAGAACAATGTATAGCATTAATGTTTCATCATGAATATCATTAATTTCCCTTTAAGTAAAAATGATATACAATAAATAATACAATCATTTATTAACTACCTGTTTTAAGTATTTATTCATAACCTCACAATCATGGGCAGAAGTAAAAATTTATAAAAATCACTCATATTTCACAATGCTCATAATCGAGGTTTTTATTCATCAAATATGACGAAAATACTTTATGACATCACTATAGACTAATGAAATACTTTTAATAACGAAGTAAACAGATTCAGTTATTTTGGTATTTAATATAAAATACTTCAATAAATTGTGCCATTTATACTAACAATCAGTAAATTTGAAATGGGAAAACTTCATTAGAAAATATACACACTTATATTTCAAAATTATTTTTTTCAGATTTCAAACGCATTTTAGTGAAAATATATAAAGTTACATCAATAAATATTCTTAAGTAAACAAAATACAAAAACTTTTAATTTATTATTCTGAAGGACAAATATTTAAATCTCACCCCAAATACAGTTTTTTCAAATACATATTAACCACGTCAAACATGAAAAACTAGCATGTCAAAATATTTGAATCAGAGTATGTCCTCCAACCTATTAGAATGAATTTTTGGATACAGTATTGTATCTAGATATAGCGTTTGTTAACACTGTTAAGTTTACTTTTAAAGGCGTGTCATACTTACTTTAATGTTTTTTCCTGTGGAAGAAATTTAATTTAAACTATCATTCAATCAATTTATTGATTTGGTTTATTAATCCAAATTATGCAACTAATTGAACAAAAGAAATAATTCGATGGTTCATCGAGACAATAACTTCTTTGATTAAAACTAAATGAAATTTAATCAAAAAAATAATCAGTTTACTTTTGAATACATCTTGATATTTTTGTTATAGTATTCATGTTCAAATTCAGTTAAATGAAAGAAATTCATTAAAGAATTTACGCAATTGCACAATATTATAATATTTAAATCCGAGGGATTTGCCACTCTAAAAAGAAGAACAAATATTGGTATACGTCAAAATATCGCTTTCATTAAATTGAAAAAGATTTCTTAAATTCATATTTTAATTCACTGCAATATATTTATTCCATTTTTATTATATTAATTCATAGTGTAAAAGGAAATCCATTTGGAACTGATAATTTGATATCGCAAAACATAATCCTGTCTCTAATTTAAAAATTAATCAGTTTTTGTCACTCATTTAAAAATAAATATTTGTGTTTAATCATCATACAGAAAATAATTTTAACTAAGCAGAAAAATAAGATATTTTATTCACTTTTTAATTTACCATGATTTATTATTGTTGTTCTTTTTATGTTACACCTGTTAAAAGTTAAAACATGAAAATTTTACTAAAATCTTAAAACGTAAAAAACTTATAACTTAAAATTTGCAAAATTTAAAATATTAAAGTTTTAGATAAAAACTATTTGTTATAAATTCATAAATTAGATTATAGAAGCAAAGCCTGCGATTTGAAAAGCAACTGTGTAGGACGTAGCAATTTATGAAAATAAAATATCTTTAAGTTAAATTTAGATACACCATGAAAGCAAACTTAAATCAAGAAAATTACTTTTCATTTTATTTTGATGTTTTAAAAACATTCTTGTTTTGAGGTATGGAAAAAACAAAAGTTACTAAAAATTACAACTTATATCTCACAGTAATTGAGTCCAAATTTAACCCCAGATATACGTTTCTTATCTCTACGAACACGCGTCAATTTGAAGCATTAATGAATTCATGTGAAACAGGACTTATGGATTTACAGAAAGATTTTATCTTTCAATAATATTTCAGACCATTACTTCAATATTCTACATACATTTTGTACATCGTTTACACAGTTACACAAATACTGAATTTTAGATTGCAATTCATATTCTGCCTTATATTCTTTCGACAGTTGCTTATTAAGCTTATTCCTTTTAGGTAATAGCACCGACAATCTCGTATTTCTATTCATTGTTGTAATTTTTGTATTTGTAACACTTATTTACTAAAAATTTTATTTTATTTTTGATAAGGTCAGTATAGAGTAGATATGCCAAATATCAATTTTTAATTTTTAAGAACTTTCGACTTATCAAAAGTTTTAAAATATAGCTTCAATATATATTTATCTCTTCAACAGAATACACGAGATAAATATACAAGAGAAAATATAAAAATCTGATTGCTTTTTGCAATTTTCCTAAGAAATTTTAAATGTGTTAAAATGACACGCCCCGTAACCCTAGTGTTAACTATCGATTCGGTAAAAAATAAATAAAATCTCGGATACATCATGAAGAACACCTTTTATTAAACAACAGATAGTGATGTTCAATCTCAAAGTTTCAACTGAGCCCTTCATATTGCATCACACAATTTACAAGAAGACTCCATTAAAAATGCACAGATATATCATGGTATTTAAATCTGTGTTTGATGCAGCTAGGGATGGAATTTTCGGATACCACATTGCGCCAAGAAATATCCGTGGCGGAACAATGAGCAAGTGAGAGCTCTGAATAAGAGGCGGGATCCGATTACAATAATTAAGCTTTTCCAGTAATATCCAGTGAAGACGCTTCAATAAATCAAAGTCTCCAGCTTCTACCTCGTTATTAGTCCGTTGGCGAAGGCTTGGCTTTGTTGTTTAACACAAAGGTGAGAGATATTTCGACGTCCTCACGTGACGCCTCCAACTCTTTTTGTTGAAAAATATTTTTTTTACACGCCTTTTATTATTAACATAACGCCGTTAAACTCGACTGCTGTGGTTGTTTCATCTACGCCCCTGCTTCTTTTATATCGAATTAAAATGTTTTCTTCCACGTGAGTTGGGAACAGATAGTGGAGACAGGGGTGGTTGAAAGATATAACTCTTTCCATACTCCAACCTCCATTAAACAATAAATTAAATTAATCGCTTGTATTTCCTAGAAACTTTTATTGCCCTTTTAAAATGTCTTTTCACTTTTTTATTGTGGCTTCTTCGTTTACACTAAATCTTATTTCCCGAATGGGTAGAATACAAGGGAACCCAAAATTTGAACGGCTTAATGGAAAGTTTAAGGAAATTTGAACTGCGAAATCAAATCCAGGAAGATTCTTTTTTCTTTTCTTCATTCTTTTTCCTTCCCCCTTTAATCTTTTCTCACTTTTTTTTAAGTAGAAGGTAAGAAAACCGTAATGTGTAGCTCTCGAAAAGAAATATTATTAAAATCGAACAAGCGCTTTTGGAATGCTTTGCTTAGGATAAGGAAAGAAAATTGAAAAACCGTTTTAATTGCTAGAGAGAGAGAGACATTTAATTCCTAAATTTTATTACTTCTTATGATTTTAGGTTTTCAGGGTTATTTCGGCCAGAAATAATGGTAATTTTTTTCTTTGTTAATATTTTTGTTGTAATGTAATGCCCGTTTTCTAACATAGAATTACTGATTCTCTTGCATCTTAATGTGAGGTATATTTAGCTTTCCCAAAGTTTTACTTCATATTATAAATACCACAAGTGAAAAAGAATTGTCCATTCGCGTTCTATTCAGTTGTTCAAAATTACCTTGTAGCACGTTTATCTTGTTTGAAACAGTTATATATATATATATATATATATATATATATATATATATATATAT
>JAPDSC010072289.1:18407-36199 GCA_026290005.1 Latrodectus geometricus
ATATATATATATATATATATATATATATATATATATATGAACCAGATTAAGTTCTGAATCGATAAAACTAAATTAAAACTTAACTTCTTGATTAATCATATGTTAAAACAAAAATGAATTTTCTTTTAACTTATATTTTTCCTTTATTATACACAACTAAAGTACTTTCTAACGTTTATAAATTATCTTTTAATTCATTTTTCTTATTTAAAATAAATTAAAGTTTATGTTAACTCACTTTTAATATCTGTTGATTATTCTAAAATAAAATCAAAATCATGATTTCATAAATACCAGAAAGCACAGAAGTAAGAAATGTTAGAAAAGTTATAACGATTTACGATTTTCAATATAGTTACTGTTGTCAACTTTTTGAGTATTTGTTACAAATATCTTTTTATTTAAATTATACCAGATGCAAGTGACTTCTTTTTGAAATTTTATATTAACTGCCTTGTATAGTTACATCATGCTTCTTTAAGATTTCTTTTTCTAATTTTTGTTGCAAGAAACAATATAAAATAATAAAAGACCTTAAAACTGAAATTTTACTTAAATATTATTTTATTGGTTAGTATGATAATTTAAGAGTAAATTCTTACATTTCTTTAAAAGTTTTTGTTCCAAAATTTAATATAAATGAAATATTCTATTCATAGTTTAGTGTGTATATATTTTTAATTTCATTTTTGACAAGTATACGCGCTATTCATTTCCGCCACACATTTCGTTTTCATTTCTGTTACTAAATGTATACACAGGGTGATTCAGCTCGTCGGTGACAAACTTTGAGGATCAATAGAGCACACCTAGACGAACATTTTTGAATAGGGAATGTAGGGTCCCTGACGCGATGGTAAGGCGCTAGGCGCTTTTGAAAATTTGGGTGCCGAAATTCGAAACGTCATAAAAACTAGGGAAATGGTTAGATTTTCTTGCTTTTGGTAGCGAAATGATTCTGTTTATTTAGACTTTCTTCAGTACCAATTTAATAAGCGTATCTCTTAAAACATTGATAGGGGGCGCTGCAGACTTTGGAGAGCTAGACAACAACTTTAAGCTCGTTATTTTGATAATTTAACATATGCTCACTAAAGTTTATACTCTAACTTAAATTTTGAACCCAAAAGTAGAACCCTGCAAAAAGCGTAAGAGCCGGAATAAATTGTCAAAGTACAGGGTGGTTGAAACTCGAAGGCTACTAAGAAATAAACAAATAGATTTCTTGACTTATGGCATGCATTTTCATGATTCTGTTTGCTGGGGCTCTCTGAATCTCAGTTGAACAGTACAAAAAGAAACACCTATAGGGGGCGTTTTGGGCAAAAAACTTAATTCGTTGACATTTTGGACGCTAACTGAGAATGAGGCGCTACGATCAGTTAGTAATACTGAAAAAACATTTTCTACCTCTACTCAACACTTCTGAATAAATTTAGACCAAAAACATCAATGATACTGGAAATTTATTTACAAAAAATAACACTAAAGAAGATGCTCGAAATTTCGACCTTGAGCCATGATGCAGACTTCGCACCTCCGTCACATTGAGGAGTGTGTGTTTCCAACATTGCCAGGAGTATCTCTGATTTCCCCTGCAGCTTGCACAATGCGCGCCACAAGTTCTTCAGCACTGTTGACAGGTGTATGGTAGACCTGGGCCTTCAGGTAACCCCAAAGGAAGAAATCCAAGCAGGTTAGGTCTGGTGATCGGGCAGGCCAATTAACTGGAACCCCACGCCCGATCCACCGCTGGCCATACATTGCGTTTAGATGGAGACGCACGTCGTTCCTGTAATGGGCCGGAGCTCCATCGTGCTAGAACCACATCTGGCGACGCGAACCTTCGGGTACGTGCGCCTCCTCCAGAAGCTGCGGCAGCACTTGATCCAGGAAAATCAGGTAATTTCCACCTGTCAGCCGTTCAGGTAACAAATAAGGGCCAATAAGGCAATCCCCCAGAATGCCGGCCCACACACTGAGAAACTCTCCTGATCTGCTCGGCTTCTGGTTTCATGTTCGGCGTACAACCGCTGAGTGTCTCGTCCATTACAACCAGCAGCGCCATACGCCAAATGCATGTCAGCCAATTCAGAGTTTGTGTACCATTCCATTCTACTACCGATCTGCAGACAAGCAACCCGAAGCTTAAGTAGGTACCGCAAGTCCAAAAGACGTGTCTGCGCAAGCAATTACGTCATTCCGCGTTGTCGTCTACGCATTACGTATCTTTTGCATATCGATATGGTACGATATCTTTTGCATAAATCAGCAAAAAGCACCTTATGTAAATTTTATTGCACGCATTGTGCATGATTAAAACCAGCTAGGTTTGTTTAAAAAAAAAAAAAAAGAATAAAGAAAAAAAAAACTGCAGTTTTAATAGCTTTTTATGATAAGTAAATTACTCTCTTGTTTTGTTCTTAACTGATCGTAGCGCCCCGTTTCCAGTTAGCGTTCGAAATGTCAACGAATTATGTTTTTTGCCCAAAGCGCCCCCTATCGGTGTTTCTTTTTGTACCGTTCAACTGAGTTTCAGAGAGCCCCAGCAAACAGAATCATGAAAATGCATACCATAAGTCAAGAAATCTGTTTGTTTATCTCTTAGTAGCCTTGGAGTTTCAACCAGCCTGTGTTTTGACAATTTATTCGGGCTCTTACGCTTTTTGCAGGGTTCTACTTTTGGGTTCAAAATTTAAGTTAGAGTATAAACTTTGGCGAGCATGTGTTAAATTATCAAAATAACGAGCTTAAATTTGTTGTCTAGCTCTCCAAAGTCTACAGCGCCCCCTATCAATGTTTTAAGAGATACGCTTATCAAATTGGTACTGAAGAAAGTCTAAATAAACAGAATCATTTCGCCGCAAAAAAACAAGAAAATTTAACCATTTCCCTAGTTTTTATGACGTGTTGAATTTCGGCACCAAAATTTTCAAAAGCGCCTAGCGCCTTACCATCGCGTCAGAGACCCTACATTCCCTATTCAAAAATGTTCGTCTAGGTGTGCTCTATCGATCCTCAAAGTTTGTCACCGACGAGCTGAATCACCCTGTATACTAACCAAGCAAATGAACTAAAATGAGAATACTGCTTGTAATTTTTAGTGAGATGTGGTCATTTTTCCATGGTTTCTAATAAAGTCCATTTACGCTATGTATTTTGTACGAATTAGAGAGAAATGCAACAGAAACGCGTAGAAATTTGTTTAAAGTGTTTGGAGAAGGTACAGTTTTTGTCTGAACTGTCAGAAGGTAGTTTGAAATTTTTCAAAAATATAATTATGCCCTCACTGATAAGCCGATCTCTTGGCAATCATATTTCATGACTATTCTGTCAAGGTCATGTTAAAATAAATTCCTTTGTTAATAACATTGGAAATTGCGAAAAAACTGGATTTAGTTCAATAAACGGGGACAAAACATAGAAGCTAAAAATGGTGCGAAATACTATAAGTGCAAGTAATATAAATATTATAAGTGCAAGTAATATTATAAGTAATATATGAGATAAGTGCAACATACGTGCAATGAGAAAAATTTGAATGATTGAATCATATGCATATTTCTCCTTGAACGATACAAAATGAAACCCTTCTTAGACTGATTACTGAGAAAGAAAAGTGGATCTCTCTTTTCAAGTTATCTAATTGTTTTGAAACTATTAGAATAAATTGTGAAAATTCTATCAAAAAATTAATTTTAAAATCTTTAAAATGAATTAAAGATTTATAAAATCTTTAATTCCTAGAAAGAATGTTTTTCAATAAAAACTAATATGGAAAAGGACAAATATGAACCAAGAACACTTTCACTTCTGAAACGAGACAAAATAAGAGAAGATTTCGTATATGTTGAGACATTCGAGAACTAATATATTTTGAGCAATTGAAACCAAACGAAAAGTTTATTTCACATTGTACAGTCAACAAGTGACTATTCTGAAAATAGCTCTCCTGAAAAAGAGGCAGGTGCTGTTAAAGAGACGGGAAATCAAACTGCTTCATTATAAAGCTGGGTCATGTGTTTTTATATTAACTTGTCAGAAACTAAAAGAGATGGGCTGGAAAATTCTATCCCTTCTATTATACTATCCTGACTTAACCTCTCTGATTATCACTTGTTTCTTACAAAATTTTTTCAACCGGAAAAAATTCAAAAATGGAGAGAATATCAGACTACTATTGACTGAATATTTTGTAGCAGATATAAGGAATTTTTTGATGGGATATTGAAATTACTATCACACTTTTGAAAATTTATAAATAGTAATTGCAATTACAAGATTTTTCAAGGTATGAAAAATGAATATACATACACTCGTATGAATATGATTTCTAATAACAAAAAGTATTTATTTACAAAAAATTACAAAAAAAATTATTTTGTATTTAAAAGAATTTTTTTAAATTTACCAAAACATTAATTCTTTATAAGTTAGCTAAATATACTTATCCTAATACAATTCCTTTCCAACCATTTGACTTTCCTATTTCTATATTTATTTACAAGTAATTTGATAGCTAAGTCAAACACGCAACTGTTCATTTTTCCGTATTTAATAATGCAAACATTATTTACTGAATTAGAATTGCTTAATGAATTTATTTTTCTTCTTACTTTTTTGCAAATCTTCAGCTTTATCTTAATAATAAAATTATGGACAATTAATTTGAAACTTTTAGAATAATTCACAGAATTTACAAAACATTTTTAAATTTGAAATCTTTAATTTATAAAAGGAATATTTTTTCCTATAAAACTAACTTTGGTCATGTGTTTCAGCATAATCCTTGCTACGATTTGCTTTTACCTATACATACACTAACCATTTCTGATTTAAAAATGTCAAAATTATCCCTTACTTAAAATTTAATAAGCAATTTTGCTTAATTATGATTAGAATTTCTTAATTATTATATACATGTGATCATAAAGCATTGGAATAAGGAAATCATTCAAACTTCTGCATTCAAGATACGTTGGTTTACATTAATTCGCATGATAAAATTAAGTTATTGAATTTCCGACTTTGGTATCCGAAATGGAATATAAATAAATTTTAACTTATATGTATTAATCATACACCAAAATAAATCTGAATACACAAATATTTATTTTTAGAGCTCAACAAAATAATGAGTAAAGTGTCTATGAAAGACTATAAAGATTTTTTTGTATCCAGATTAATAAAGGTTAAATATTTTACTCTAACATTAATAAATTTATATAAACACATCTACGTTTAAAATGTTTGTGACGATGCTCATAAAAATTTCAAATGAAAAAGTTGATATAATAGAACATTTTAAATATTTTACATTTCTTCTGTGTGAAATAGGTTGTGTGTGTGGCATTTTTACTTTTTTACCATGCTTCCTCCATTGTACTGTGTAGAATTTTTTTCCCGAAACTATTTTCTAGACAGTATATTACTTGATTTCAATAATAATTTACATAAATTAACTTCATGTTGAAAACAACAAGACGTAGTATTGAAAACAATCATCTATTTATTGGAAATGTTTCAGACAAAACATATTTATAGTTAGTAAAACAGTTAATAAAATAATACTGATGTAAAAAATACACAGTTGATTTATTACACATGCTACTTCATCTCTGTTGATCAATGGAAGAAGTAAATTTCACATTTATGTTCTCAGCTTACATATATTTCACAGACGACACTCAAATTTTCAGACATCAATAAAGAAATATATGTTTAAGAAAACTTTTGGAAGACAATATGCAAAATAACTGTCATAAAATAAACTATTTAAAGCAACTTCATCTTGTCAGATTGCTCTTACTATTCAATCTAATCGTATTATTTGAAAATTTTAGAAAATTCTTCACAGACAATTAATATCATTCGACTCAAAATTCTTCCTGTGAAGCATATGAAATGAATATTATAAAATATTATTGACTACACTTTTGCGTTGACTGCATAATACATGGAATCAAAAAGAGTTTAAATGCAAAGTAAATGGGTGCAAAAATTTAAAATCAAATTTAATTATTTACACAATTATATAAATTAATTTTATTGCTTGGTACAAAAGAAATTTCGTTTTTCAAAAAGTTAATACTTATTCTAAAAATGAGTAATTTAAAAAAAGTTTTTTCATTAAAGTTTATATTTTCTTTTAAAATAAAAGATGAATACATTTTTACTGGATTGACTGCATAATCCTGAACTTTTGTAAGTGAAGAAAATAAACACATGATTGTATACCATGTCTTTATTTTCTTCATTTATACAGGATATATTTACACAATGATAATGTAATGTAACAATTGTTAAGAGTGTTTCTTACATTAAATTATCATTGTTCCACAAGTATTTATAAATTCATCATGTAATGAACAAAAATATAATAAAACAAATTTATGAATAATTTATCCGACTTATATTTTTCCGAATTTTATTACAATTTAAATAGCAAATAAATTTATTTAATATTTTTAAATATTCAATTAACAACATTCATCTAAAATATAATTGTTACAAATTTTTCGCTACCTGATAAATAATTTCTTAACGAATTAACTTTCTTTCTTACACTGGGACTAGCAACAATTTACTACTTTTACAATTAGTGAAACAGAAAATCATTCAAAAGATTAAAAAATGCTGCTATAACTTAAGCCTCTTTTTAAAAAATAGTAAATACAATAATCGTATATTGTTTACCTCAAACTTTAAATTTTCAATTGAAAATCAGATTATTATTTATTCATGTAGAATACGCATTTAAAAAAAATATTATTTTGTTAATCAAACATTATAATAAAATAACGATGCTGACAAAACTTTTTTCTTTGTATTTTAAATTTCGTGAATATCATACCGGGAACGCAGTTATTTCTCACTTTAAGTTAAGAAAGAATTCAAGAGAATTTTTCTCATGATAAATGCAAATCATAGCGAGGAGGAAACATTCTCTTTCTTATTTTTAGAAAAGAGTGTCTGATCTTAGCAAAGGATGGTAAAATTGTTGCATATGGCGGATTTATTTTTCTAGTAATGTACTTTGAAGAGTCGTCCTCCATTTAAATCTGACGCGGCGGGAGGAATATGAAACAAATTCTCACTTTTACCAAAATTACGCAACTTGGCGGTTTTTCTGTTGCGAGAACTAAAAAAAAAATGAAAAGGAGAAAAAAAATACCCTTGAAAACAAAAATAAAGTTTTCTTAGAGCCTACATGAAAAATTCTCCGCTGTTAAAAGATTTGAATAAAAATGTGGTGCAAAACTCCCTATGAGATTTCTGTTTTTTCTGCTTTCTTTAGTTTAAAAATGTTCTAGAAATAAATTTTAATTAGAAACCTTAATTATTACGTGAATTTGAATGATATTCAAAATTGCATATTCTTTAACGGAAGTGACTCGTTGTCTTTATAAGACGAAGTATAGTTAGCTGTTATTTTTATAATCATGATTGAGTAGCTTAGTTTATGATTAGTTTTAATATTTAATTTATTTTTCTGTGAGAAAATCATTCAATTGTTTTTATAATAATTTTCTATAAGCTTATATATAGATTTTAGTTATTTTGTAATGTGATTAATTATGCCTTATGTCATGTTACCGAGTTGTAACAGCATTCACAGCAGTAAACTGTGGAGTTATGATTATATTTACGACGCTGTGCGTTTGGGATTCACACTCCACACTGCTATTAACAGCTCCCTCGCAGACAATATACATTGTATATAACATAAACTGTTGTATTAAATCCATCAACTCTATACAACTCCCACATAAAATACATATCAAGGGACAGGAACTTGTTATACGGGGGAGTTCCTACCTGACTGCATTTGTTCTTCCTTTATTGTTACGGTAACACATGATAAATAAATGATCCTAAATGAATATACATATTCTGCTTCAGTGATTGCGAATGTGTGCGTGTTTCATATGAAATAAAATTTAAAAATAATTTCCTCTCCACAAATGTCTAAAATTAACTTCACAGAAGTACACTTTGTCGCTGTATTGTCCTAAAATATCAATTAATTAAAAGCAAATGAAAATAAAGTATGTCAATGTAATATGAAAACAAAGCATGCCTATTATCAAACCGTTAAGGCTTGCAGCATTATATTTGTTGAATGAAGAAACTGGTTCAATGTGGGTAAGTGCATCAATTGAGTAAATTAGGCTATATGTACCTATTATTATATTTTTAAAGGAAGAGAAGAAACGGGTACACTTAATCACTTTCCTTTAAATTCAAATCTAAAACGTCCAAAATAAGTTTTTCCATTTTTTTTAATAAATATTACCAAACTCAAAGTTTACATGAAAAATGCTTTTAAAATTTATTATTTTTTCCCTATATATTATTAATTATTGTTAATTACAAATAATGTTAGAAATACATATTAAAAATATTTAAAGTTTGTAATTTATGGTTTCATTCATTTCATTGTATAAATATGTATATGTATGCTTTATTTTAAGTAATATAAATATCAATAAGTATAGTTAGAACTGCCAATGTTTAAATCTTTATGTCTAGACCTGTATTTCATATACCTGGGACATCTTAATGTTTTAAATCCACATTATATCCAACTGAAAGGTAAAAATTGCAATATAATTTAAAAGTTATGCAACATAAGTAAAAATCATTTGACGTTAGTTACATTTAAATAATTATAGTTTTCGAAATGGAGTCATTCTATTTTAAATGAGTAGAAGTTCATATATTCATATTGTTAAATATATACAAAAATTGACAATAGTATGGTTAAAATTATTATAAAAATGCCAATGGATGTTAAATAATTAGAAATGTTTCAACAATAATTATAATAGTTTGCTATATTTTAATTTGAAAAGATTATTCAAGACTATAAAAAAGCAGTGTTCATTCAATGTCTAACATTTTCATTAACTGGGCATTAAATCACAGTATCTGTTTAAAGTTTTGATTTTTTAACTTTATAAAATTTCTTATATTTTAAACTATTTCAAGTAGCAATAAATACTTCTACTTTTTCATGATAAAATCGTTGAAATATAAAACCGTTTATTGTCTTATGAAAAATGTTCATATTGTTCATTAAAACTTTTATTTTCAGTTCTATATAATTATTATTCATTTATTTGGTTCCATTATTGATTCAATGAATTTATGCCTCATTATCCAGAGATTCTTTGATTTAAAATTATGTCTTATGAACTTGTTGACTGCACAATGCTTTTTAAGAAATTACCTTTAGTCCCTTTAGTCATTAATCTCATTTTTTTTTAAATAAAATGTTTAAATGCAAAAGGTTAACTTTTTGTTATATGAATAAAAGCATTACTTTACGGGAATAGTAAGCAAATAATTTTTCTAAAATATAAATATTATCATTATTAAGAAATAGACTGTTGACTGTTTAGAATGATAATTATCTAGAGATGAATTATTCTTGAGTACAATTGCCGAAGTAAGTAAATGTAAATAGTTGAAGACCACACCATAAAATGCTATCCATGAATATTATATTTCAAGAAGAAAACGTTGCATGACTTTATTTCCAAATAAATAATTTAATATGTTCAGTTATACTAGGCAACTTTCTGTTGTGACGTAAAAACAGAGAAGCTCCGAAAATCATAGCCCCTGAATTGAGTCAAGGACTCAAATTGAGTTATTTTCATTTTCTTATTATGAATTGAATTCTTCCTTTTTAAATCAAATTGCTTAAATCTGAGCTTTTACATTTATACACTGTTTACAGAATATTTAATAAAATGCTGTATATCTCTAATTATATACTCAACTTTATTTCACTTCTCTTCTTTACCTTATTTGGGATAATTTTTCTAAACTCTTAACTTTTTTTGTATGCATTAAAGTTCGAATAAATTTCAGAAAATGAAATTATTTAATGGATTAAATTATATATTTTTACCAGTTTAAATATAACTATAAGTGTAATTAGGAAGAAATTGATGAATACAGTTAATGCGAAATGTCAATAAATAAAATATTTTATAACTTGTAATTAATAATCTTCTGAAGTATGTAAACATAAATACTTATTTGCATCGTGAATGTAAAAGGATTTTGGACTATTTAATGGTGAATAATTTACACCTTTAACACATTAAACACGGAATAAATTAAATTTCTTTATTCGTCATAGCACTCGATTAAATTACACCACATCATCATGATTAATGTTAATCGTCATGGGCAAATTAAAGATAAAGTTTTAATGCAATAAAAATTAACCGTAATGTCTCTTTTTCCTTACACAAATTGGCTGCTAATCTCAAATCAACAAATGTAAAACCTCCATCTGCTTATGAAAGTTTTAAATCGATTAAGATTTGAACAGATAAAAGTCACTGGTTTATTTGCGACTTAGATTAAATCTGAAAACATTTTTGATGATATCTAAATAGGCTAAGCGTCATGCTCCAAAATCTAAAAAGAAAAAGTATATTATCTGCCGGGAATAAAATTAATTCGATGGAAGATAAATCGAATGATTATTTTTTCCTATTAACCATCCATTAAGGAGAACATCCTAAAACAGTTTGAAAAGAATATTTGAGAGATACTGCCTGGATTTTTCTCACTTCATTTCATCGCTCACATCTATCTTAAGTCAACTTAGTCTAACTTCATTAAAATAAAATTTCAAACGGTATTAAAAGGAAGGTGAGTAAATCATAAAGTTAGAGGCCAAAAAAAAATCCAAAATAAAAAGGAGCGCTCCTCTTTTTGATGTGCTCAATCAAAAAGGGAATCTAAGGTTTGGATCATTTTTAATGAACTCCTTTACCACAAGCATTTTAATTACTAACACCCGCTGCTTTCTCACCCGTTACCAGCGATTAAGAGTAATTACATCCTCTCCCCTTACATAACACTCTGGAAAAGAAAGCGCCGCGAGTTTGCCTCGACACAAAGTGATGAAATAAGCAACGTAGTTGAAATAAGCCAAGTGATAAAATAAGCAACGTGGTTGCTTGCTGTTCCATGCAGAGATGGTTAGTCAGGTACGCCAAAGGGTGATCTCTAATGTAAATAAATACCTGTACTGCATATTAGGGAGACCGTCGAGATCTGAAGATGACTTTTGCCTGACCTCTGACTAACTCCCTAGATCATCACTAGGAAAGATACTTAGGAGGAGCGAAATGAGGGAGCTAGAGTTCGTCGTCTCGTTCGGCGACTACTTCAAATTAATGAGTCATAGCTTTGTGCCCTCTTTCTTCAGTCTAAGCTATTCTCCTTTTAATGACTTCTTTCACAATCACAATGTTGTTGTCAGCTCATAGCATTATTTTATTTAAATAGTTATTAATAAAATAAAAACAATCTGTTAAAAATATCTGACAAAATGTATTAATAAGTTCCATTCTGTTCTTAAAATTTTAATATATTTATCAATATTTAAACCCTTTTATTATTTGTTAAGCAATGTACAATATGATAATAAATTCATTTCAAAATTCAATCCAACCAGATATGATATAAAAAAAAATTTAAAATAAAACATTTACAGTTTTTTCAGATATTACCTTAACGAGTTGATGCGTTTAAGAGAGTAAATAGAAAAAACCAATTTTCATCCTTTATAAAAGATCAATGCCCCAAGATTCAGATTTGAGCCAAAATAATGTCCAATTTAAAGATAAGTTAAAAGGACTCTGAGATAACAAGGAAGTTTATTACTTATACTAAATAAGAAGTTAAATTGATTTGTACTTTTATTTAGAAAATAACACTGTATATCTTAATTTTAACTTTATACAATAGAAATGCATAAATCTATGAAATAAATTATAATTAAAATTGTATTGCAATTTTCTCAGGTAATTGTGGTCAAAGTTCATTTTCCAAAGAAACTTTCTCGGTCGTGAAACTTATTGTTTATTGTTAGATGACTTGCATGATTTTGCATTTAATTTATATCTTGAAAGTTATCCATTAAACACTAAAATATAACTTATATATTTTAACTTCACACACACATATACATGCTTTATTTCTTGTAAACATTTTCTTACTTAAAAAAACAAAAAACATTAATAGTAAGTAATTTTTCTCTTTATTTATTGGTTATAGCTCAAGTTATAGCTAGAATTTTAAATTAATACAATATCTGATTTCTGGAGCTCAAATGTTTCTTATAAAAAAAACTTGTCATTCATGACATTTGAATTTTTTTTTTTTTTTTTGAAGACTAATATTTTATATAGTTAACTTTCATAAGTCCACAATTTAAAAATAATGAAATTAATCATTGAAATTTCCTTAATCATCATAAAATTATTCGAATTTTTACATATTTAAAAACATTTCAACATTTAAATAACATTTAAATAAAATTAAAAATATATCATAAAAGTTAATTAAATTATTAAAAAATGTAAAAATGAAATTTCTTTATTTTTTGAAAAACAAACGTTACATATTTTCTTCATTTTTATTCATTTTTATACTTCAATTCTATAAGTTAATCAAGTGTAAAGAAAATTTATTTGAAAAGTCGTGATGAATATAAATGTAAAAATATCATATAAATGTTAGCTGAGTAAAGGTACAATTTAAATGAACATAAATTAATTACACTTTCAGATATTTTAACTGTAACCACATTTTGCGCTTTCTGCATTATTTAACTCTTAGAGAATTAAAATAACCAGTCAAATGCTCAAATTCTTTTAAATATTCTGTTTTTACAGAATTGTTATATAAAACCTTGCTTCATTATTATTCAAAAATTAATTCTACCATCGCGTCAAATTTCCGAATAATACATACTTATTTGAGTCTTTAATATCTTCAAGAAACACTCATTTTAAGTGGAATTTGGCTTTTAAAGTATCTTTTCTCTTATTTGGCATATTACTTAATTGACTCAGATGTAAAATTTGAAAGAAGAAAAAGTGTAATGTCAAAGGCCAAAACAAAAACAAATAAATATATTTCTGCAGATCCTCATTGTTGAATAAAGATAAGAAAAATTTTAAATATGTCTGTTGTCTCGAGTTTTGATTAAGTATGTATATTTTTTTTATTTTGAGCTTTTCTGAAATTCGAAATGCAATTAAATATATTTCATAAGGTTTTGACATCTTGGTTTCTTTTAAAGATTTACATAAGCTTAACATCAGGAAAGCGTATGCAGATAATTTATTAATTAACTGCTTAAAATGCTTAGGGAAATTTATAAATGTAATGAATTATAAACTAAAATATATCTGCATAAATATTTAATACATGATAAATTTCAATGAAAATACTAATCATACTATCTTGTTTTAAATAACTATAGTAATTTGCTTAGTTTAACAATGACGAAATTCTATTCAAATTATGAAATTAAACTAAAATTTTAATTATTTTTCGTAAATTTTGAGGTTTTTATTTTATAAAACGCCATGCTTTGTATTTATTAAATTTAAAATCTAATTAATTTATTAATTGCTTTTCTAAGTAATTTAACATATCATTAATTTAAATGAAGATATTGAGATTTGTGATTAGCTTTAATAAAATTATTATTGTGATAAATTTAATTTAATATGTTTCTCGCTATTGGTCATATTTTTAAAGACAAAATGAATTTTATTTCTCTCCCAGTTATAATTAATATAATTATTATTATTATTTATTTATTTATTTTGATATTGTGGTCTGTAATTTTTGCGAAATTTTCAATTTCATTCATTGCTAAAAATTAATTGAAAAAATCATCTAAAGTTGTTTAAAAGTTGTATTATGTAGCAGGACTTTGGTTTTCATATCTATTGATTTAAATGTGAGCTGAAAGTTAAACGCAGGAAATTCAATTGGATAAAATAAACTTGATAATACATTCAACAAAATATTTTGACTATAAAATTCCATATTAAACTATAAAGGTTTACCCTTTTATGAGCTTTTATCATCAATATTTTATTGGTTTTGCAATTAAAAATTTATAATGTAATATATAGATAAATATTATAAAATAAACAATCAAAATTTCTGTTGCTTTTTATTAATTCCAAACATTGCACGGTGAAATATTTTTTAATTTTGGATTGAAAAAGAGAGAAAACAGTTTAATAGTAATTATAAAATCTTTAATATCTTTTTATTGCAATAAATAAGTATAATAAAATAAGTGAGAAGATGATTTTTAAAAAATAATTAATGCTCTACAACTTATATTTTCCAGAATAAAGAAATAGTTTTCAAATTAACAAAAAAAAAAAAAAAAAAACTAGGCGTGTTTTTTTGCTATGACTCTACTAATAATGTCGAAAAATTGATTACAGCATTTTAAAACAGAAGAACCTATTCTTGAAAAACATGTAACAATATTAAGCAATTATATTGTTTTATTTCATTTTTTAAATAAATTTAAAATATATAACACTAATGTATAACTCCATGTTCAAAATCTGGATTAGTTAAGACATATTATTCAATTTCATGAATTACAAATTTTGTTATTAATAAATTTATTTCTAACATAAGGAATTAAATGCTTTATAATTTTTTATGACATTCCTTCCACATGGAACACGGAGATGATTGTATTAATTTAAAATCCATTTCAAACAGTTGCTTGCTGTCGAGTTATTCTCAGTTTGCAAAATGTAACAATAGAGCAAAAAGTCAAACAAACATATCCAAGTGTCTTCTATTTTTATTAAAACTCCTCTACAGCTATTCCTTCAAACAACCTAACTGGTATCTGCTATTTCTAAATTTGCCTTGAAGATTCACTCTAACTATAGAATTCCATTTGAAAGTACTTTTTTCATCATCGTGAGGTTATTCATTTAATGTCATAAAAATTACTGTATTCTTTCAGAATTCATTTTCCGATATTTAGAATTATGTAACTTTCCTATTTTTTCGACGACTGTCTTTCATAAGAAGTATATATTAATATCAATATAAGTTTTAAATTCTTCCTGTGACGCCTTTGCTTGGAAAATTTCGAAAACTACAATTCAAAATTGAATGAGTGTTGTATTAATAAAAATGAAAAATTTTTGTACAAAAAAAATATAAGCTCTATAAATTTTAGTTTGAATAGAGATTTTAATACTACTTTACTTCAAATGAATGTCAATTTTCCACCTTTAATTTATGTTATAAGAGTTTTAAGAGCTAATTTTAACCACAACATTAACTATAAAGATTTTAAAAGTATTTATAAAATTCGTCTACATTGCAAAATCAACAACAAACTGAAATGCAGTTTTAAATAAATTAAATAATTATCACATAATTTTTATAATACTACAATTAAAATTTCTATAAATTTTTATAGTATTATAAAAGTTTATTAGCAATAACAGGTTTATAATGTTGATATATTCTTTACTCAAGCAATATTTAGAAGTAAATATAGCTTAATCTTCTGTATGTGGCAATAAAAATTCAAAAATAAGAAATAATACACGTAGGATGACAGAGAATTCAAAAGACGTAAACTTATTATTTTAAAAAAATAGTTGAAAGTTAATCTTTTGGTTAATTTTAAAAATAACACATTAATTCATTATATTGTAACACAATGAAATGCAATAAAAAATGATTTATGAATCATGGAACACTAAAAAGGAGTAAATCATTAAATTACTAGATCCTTGAACATTTCAACAAAAATAATTTGACATTAAACATTTTTATATAATAATAATTTTAATTCACAGTATCAAAGATAAAATTTTTGGTCTGTTCTTCAATATTAATATTTAATTTTTGAATATACGCACATTATAGGAAATATTTTATAATAAGTAAATGATTTACGGATTAAATAAGTAATAAAACAGTATACAATTACTTATATATCAGAACAAAGTTATGATAACAGACCAAACTTTTTGTGCTTATTTAACTTTTTACAAAATATTTTTTTTTTAAATGGAATATATTATTAAATTATTCTTATATGGATAATTTACCTTTACCTTACGAAATATTTCAATATTCATTTATTAAACAATCATACATAGATATTCATTCATTAAAATATATTTATATTTTAATTCAATTTACAATGCTTATAAAATTTTGTTGGTTTTATCTAGGTAATGAAAGATGTGTCTGTTGAATATTTTGAATAAATATAAATATTTTAATTCTTTTAAGATTAAAAAAAAAATTCTATAAGTTGTAAAGTACATTTTACTTATTTAATTTGTGCTATAGAGAAGAACGTTGATGATACATTTGATTAATTTCTTATCCACGATCCCTTAACTTTTCACTTTTTTGATCGAGAGCTGAATTTTAAATTGCTTCATGCATCCACCTTCATGAGATGAAATTTGAGCCTGCAATCAGAAAAGCAAGTAACTAAGCATTCAGCTATCTATTCAGCTCAGCTAAGTGCAATAAATATTTCTATATATATGTGTAAAATACACTTTACAATTTTTTAATTAAAGAATTGAAAACAAGATTCCTTTTCAGTACAATTAATTTATTTATATATTTTAATTAGTTTGATTTTTTCGCAGTTTAATAAATTTTATAATAAAGAACCCAAAATTTAATTATTTATAATTCAAAGTTTTATATGCCAATTTTTAAAGTAATGTTACGTATTTATTTAAAACTTTATGAAGCTATAATTAAATAAAGAAAAAAGAAAAAAAAATCCTGGTCAATGAATATTTGTTTATTTTCTTTTGCCAAGAAATGAAACTTCAGAAAAATAAAGAGTAAAACTTCTCTCTTCGAAATCCACAGGAACTTAACGGTATTAAAAAGAATACATTTGGCAAGAAAGTTTCAAAAACTATCTAGTTCGTTTCCACTTCAAACCAGGTTACTAATAGTAACGAATAGTATACGGTGCAACTGTTTGAGGGTAGTGGCGAAAATTTCAAAGTAAAAACACGAATGAAAATTGCAGATTCTTCTTCTTGTCAAGGTAAGAGTAAGAAAAATAGGAAAAAGAAGAAAGAATGCAAGGGAAGGAACCTCTTAACGAGATTACAGAGTTCATTTATAGGAGCTCGCGAATCAATTTCCTCCGTTCACCTCCCATATGAGAATGGACGCACCTAGGATCGATCATTACGTTCAGGGCGCAGATGTTGCGAGGACTTCCACCTTCGACTTGTTATCAGTAGAAACTCTCGCCAAAAGTGTTCGCCAAACCGAAAGTTTGGCATCCCGATCTCTTTTTTCTTTTGGTTTGGGAAGAAGGAATACGCGCAAGGAGAAAAGTTACTTTTGTGCGCAGGAATTTTAATGCACTTTTTTTTCTCAATTCAGAACGACTTCCAGTGCCGTTAATTAAAATGAGAAAATTCCATTGTTAAAAATCTATATTTTAATTTATTTATCTAACGCAATGATTTAAATTAATTGAAAAAAAATATATCTATAATAACATTGAAAAACAATCCATCGAGAAATTTATCATGACGAAATTATGATTTTTATACGATTTAAAAATAGCACATAAGGCAAAAAATATTTCTCAAATCATTTTTATTATATACCTAAGAATATTTATGAACATAAATTAATAGGCAAGTAAATAGGCGGAATGTATGCACATATTCTCTCGATTTATCTGCTTACTTATATAAATTTAAATTTGAACAGCAGCTACAAAATAATCAAATACTGAACCTGCTATATGTAATATAGCTTTAGATATCATAATATTAAAAAAAAATGTAATGTATGTCGTAATTTAAAATACATACAACCATTAGTATTTATTTTAAAGAATGAAAAATATTAAAGTACATGATCTTCCTCATATTCATTTATAATCAGTTTTAATAAACGTTTTATGATTA
>JAPDSC010072289.1:47009-58954 GCA_026290005.1 Latrodectus geometricus
ATATATATATATATATATATATATATATGAAAAAAAGAGTTTGTGCTATAACTTAATATTAAATTATTTACTCTTTGTCTTAACTTTGCAATTTTCATATTTGTTTTATTATTATATTTGTTATTTGGTTTAATTTACTTTTGATATCGATGGAATAGATTATACATATTTTATCTTATTAATAATTATTTATATATTTTGGAAAAATTTTGCACAAAATTTAAACATCAAAAGTTTTGCATAAATTAAATTTAATTTAATTTTTAAATACTTCTTTGCAAATCAATTTAGTTATGGAAAATCATTACTAAAATTAATCCTGAAAAAATAAATATTAAAACTATATATGCTTTAGAAAATTTAAGGTGAAATATTGAAATAAGCAATTATAAACAGCATGAATAATTGCGGAATCATTTACATACATTAAAATGAAATACGAATATTTAACACGTTATTACAATAAATGATTTACTTCATTTATTTGTGTTACGTTAAATTATATGCTTCTTTTATTTTAAATAATCCTACAATACTGAAAATAAACTGCTTGTAAAATAGTTTATAATTTTCTAATTAAAACTTTAGTAGGATTATCACATACAGTCTTCAAGATGATAAACTCTAAATAGGTAAAAATAAATAATATGAATAATGTTAAGCTTGGTAAAGCCTTATTACACTGCTTATTATGTTGGAAAGTTAAACACATTGCTGAATTAATAGGAAATTACATTTTTATATAAATCACATGTCTGTTAAGAATAAAGTGTAAAGAAAGATTTTTAAATATAGATTAATAACTATACAATATTAATATTTATATCTTAAAACACGTTGGGAACCATTAAAATGTATATGTAATCATCCATGCTACTACACTAAAAACTTATATAGCGTTATAATGAAAAATATTACACTTTTAAAAGAAAAATGTAGCAATATCTCAATTTATTTTTGAATTATAAACTTTCTGAGTTTGTATAGTTAAATTTTAATTTAGTTAGTGACAGAAGTATAATTATTTTATCTCATGTGAGCCAAATAAATGTTATACTGGCAAATAGATATTCAGTAAAATAGTTTTTCTTTATAACGCATTAAAATATTAATGAAACAACAGATTAACGTTACTTCTATTAGAGCTTTTGCTCTTGAAATACTTGTTCTAGATTTTTCATGTTCAACGATCTTTAAAAATATATTCATATTCACTTTCAGACTTCGAAATAAAATAATGTATATAAAAATTAATTCAAAATTATACGTGTAAATATTTTTGCTGTTATATATTAAAGCTGTTATATGTTTAAGTGAATCATTATAAAGATATACTGACAAATAGAAATAAGAAAGCATAGTTTTTGTTAAAATAACGTACACAAATTTGTTTAATATTTAGAGAAATTTTCATTTTGTACGATTGTTACAAGATAATGAAAGTAAACAAAATAATAGAAAGCATTTCGTATTTCATAAAATAGATAATATGTTCTCCTATGTTGGCGTCCTTATTTTTAAATTAGATTTTAAAGCCTAGTCAAAAAAAGATATATAGAAACTAATTACATTGAAACAAAGAAACAAAAAATAGCTCTAAATCTTCAAAATGTGATTTTTTTGTTTGGTCGCCCTGGCAACAACTATTGTTGCTTTTAGAGCTTTAGATGTAACACGAGAGTTCAAAGTAGAAACTTTGTTAAATAGTTATTGTATTGACAAAATAAACAATTCCTTTTTGACAAACAAAACGAACGATTCAATTTTGCCAAGCAATATATTTCTTGTAAAATTGACAATTATTTTAATTCACAAAAATATTTGAATAAAATATACTTAACCATTTCAAAACTCGAAATATATACAAAAACTTAAGCAAACATTCGGAACAGAATTTAATTTTTCAGTAAAGAAGCTATTTGATGCTGAATTTGGAAAATTTTTTCAAACTATTTCACTTGTTTACTACCTTGTTGTTTTTTGTAACTAATTAACTTCAGTGAAGCACTGTAGTATTTAATTAATTAGGAGAAGAGTATCCTGTATCATAGATATCACTGATGAGGAAATATTCTTTTTTGATAATACAACTCCTTTTACAAATTTTGATAATACAACTCCTTTTATAAAGAAAAATATTTGGTGATTTTTGTGACTATAATTTTAAAAATTAGAAAATTTAGTCAGTATTGTACATATTTTTGCTTTTTGTCTTTCCTATTTTAAGTTCCAATTTCCCTTGGTTTCCAATTTCAATTTTGAATATTTCCGAAGGAAAAAAGCAAAATAAAAGACTTAAATAATAAAAGCACAATAATTAGTTAATGAGTTTTAATATATGGTTTAACAACAACACATTTAATAACAGCAAACTCTAGTTTTGTTGGGACTCCTTTGCAAGTAAGTAAAAATTGTTACAATAGCAATTCCTGTAAATAAAAATTTTAATCTGTATCTGCGATATTTTAAAAAATAAAACTGTTATATAGCTATAAATATTAATTATCGTAAACAAATACCTTCAAAACATAGTACATTTACGATAAAAAAAGTTATTAGACTATCTTCTTTTAAAATAAAAATCTTTTATTTGAAATGCAAGAAAAATTGTTGAATTTATAGAAGTAGATTTATAATATTCATTAAAATATTCTCCTTTATTCCATCGATTATAATACGAACTTCTAATAAAATTTACCGTTTCATTTGTTTCATTGAATGCGAACGGAAAGATATTTTTAAAAATAAGGCTTTGATAACCGAATTAAAAATGTCACATTTCATTTATAAAGGTTCTGCAAATAAACTGAGTTTCGTACTCTTCAAAAATAAAATTAGAGTTAAAACTTGTACGTTGAAATATATATATTATGAATATATGCTTGTTTAATTAAATTTCAACAGTTGTAATTCCTTTAAATTCGAATCCTTCAGTATAAACTCTATACATAGAAAACATTGCAAATGAAATGGACAAATTTATTATTCAATAAAGTGAATAACATTATTATTAAATAAAATGGTAAAAGCAAATGATTTTAAAACTTTGATGAACCTCGTACTTTTTTAAAGTTTACTTACAGGAATATTTGTATAATTTAATTTAATTTAAATCCATTCGTTAAAATAAATTTTTATAAAAATTCTACTTTACTAAGCTTAATTTTACTTGTTTAATTTTTAATTTTGTTTCAGAAATAAAGTTGGCATAAAAATTAATCAATGTACTTCAATTCTGTTTATAGTAATTAAAACATATTTGTAAACATCAATTCATGTAAAAATAATTATTTCTGCTTGAGATTCATAACAATGCAATCTCCTGATTAGAAAACTATAGACTAACAAAATATTTTATTGTTTTGCTTTTCGAAAATATATCTTTTTGTTAACATTACTTTTAAATAGAGTGTGAGTGTGTTTGATAAAGAAAAAGTCATGCCAAAGTTTATATAGGAAAATTATGCATTAAAAAGATGTATAAACTATTTTTCATATTCTTTTAGGTTTCAAAATTTTATTTTTCTATATTTCAGTTGTAATGTTAATTAAAAAGATTACATTAATCAAATGCATGCATAAAAATCATAAATAACGTGTGTATCAATGATTAACTAGCATCATATTAAATTTAGGGTTTATTTACATAGTAAAAAGCTTATTAGAATTTCTAAGAAATTGTTCAAGATTGTTCGAATCAAGATATCAAAAGATAAACTGATTATAATTTAAAGGAATTCAAATATTTAAATCGTTAATTAATTGAATATAATTAAAATTAAATAAACGGTGAGAAATCAAGTTTATCTTTGCTTAAAAAAAAGCTGGAATTTTATTTACATGAAAAATTATATAAAATTTCTACACAATTTGAATTAAAATTTGTTAATAATTATGTAACAAAAGAAAAAGGAACTGTATCAAAGTAATGCTTAAAAAATTATTTACATGAAAAAGCATCTTATTTAAATGGGGATACATTATCAAGATAATTTTAAGTATATTAGGTATTTAAATATAAAATGGTTATAATATAATATTATTTTGTTTTATTAGATGTTCATAATGAAACAAATAAAATTTTATTCTACTTCTAGTTTAAAGCAATTTTATAATATTTTACTTCACAATTTTATAATATTTTAATTCGAAATATTTCTCTGAATAGAGGAACAAACATTAAGTAAATATTAATTTATAAAGAACGAATTAATCAAACTTTACTTATTCTTATTTTAAAATAAAAATGAAATAATTGAGTTTAAAATTTTAGAGTAAAATAATAGTTTACAATAAAATTTTAAGTTGAAGTTTTTCTAAGGAAAAATTTATTTTTTATCAAAAAGCAATCATTTTGAAACAGGATTTTAAAACTTTGTCAAAATATTGATATTTAGTTAATAATCGATGAAAAATTGGAATGATGCAGTCTATTTAAAACTTATAATAAATTTTTTCTGTAACTATTATTAATTACACGCATTTCTGAAATATATTTTTAACTATAACAGAACCTTGTAAAATATAAAATTAAACTTTATCACAAGTAAAATAAGCGTAATCAAGTTTGGTAAAAACTAAGTTTAGGTGCACGAAATTCGTATATAAATTCATTAAAAATTAAAAAGGGTTACTGAATTAAATATCATCATTTATTCATGGAAGTTAATCAGGAACATCAATAATTTTAAATGAGTTCCATTTTCAAAGTACAAATTAATTCATGAGTAAAACATCACTCCCCCTCTCTATAAGAACTAATGATTAACCATGAGTAACCCATTGTGTTTGAAAATTACTCTCGGGGAATATTTTTGGTTCAACTGAAATTTTTCCATTCATATGGAAAAGGGAGGGCTTCAGATAGTGAGGTGGTTGTGCTGTCGGTCCCCTTCTTTTAGAAGAGGAAGGGAATAAAATACCAACGAGAGAAAACTCCGCACGAAACTTCTGTATAGGGTTGCCTGGTTTCTACCAAACTTATTTCGCCAAGGATGTAACTCAGAGCATCGCCAAAAGTAAATTTAAAAGTCTACTTCAATTTCTACGTTCTACGGCACTGTGAGCGCAGCTGTGATTAGATATTTCTTATTTTACATTTAAAACAAACACATTGACAAACACATTGGGCTCTAGTTTTCAAGGTTACAAGATATTTAATTTGATATTTTTAAAAATAAATCTTATTTTTAAATGCAATAACTACTTTAATATTTTTTAAGTTTATCCTATTCGAGATTGACAAACGCATAAAATAAAATCAAACTTTAACCGATATAAAAAAGTAAAAGAATGAAGCTTAGAAAAACTAATTTAGGTGAAATTGTAATTAACAATTTGTGATTAACCATTCTTGAAATTTACTTCCAACTATATTTAATTTTTGATTAAAAAAATTGCCGTATTTTATTAAACTAAAAATAAAAATAAATTTTAAAGTTCATATAGGCAAAGTTTTCAATATTATTTGAGTTACAGTAAATTTTAATTATATGTACATTTGTATAAAATCATTAAATTGTAAATAAAATTCAAACCTATAATTTAATTTCCAGATAATTAAAGTATTAAGTGAAAATTCCTTCTTTAAGGAATTTCATGATAAATGGAATATTACATATATATATATGTGTGTGTGTGTGTGTATTGAAAAATTGAAATATAATAAATAATAAAAGTAATACTCATTTCTATATTAGATTTCTGTTAATTTATATTTGCTTAAGAATATTATTATTTAAAAAACATCATATGTATTTCTAAATGAATATATTAGATTTTTAATTATTTATAGCTAAATGGATATATTATGTATTCTATTATTCTTTAATTAGTTCTATGATAAATTGTAACTTTACTATTTTTTTAAAAAGTTATTAGTTTTTATTGTATAATATTTCCTGTATAAATTTAATAAAAATTAACTAACAATGTATTTTCTAAACGTAAATTATTTTGCAACTATGTATTGATAATTTTAACGACAAAACTATGTTATAAAATGCTGTCCTACCAAGAAATTCCATATTTAAGGTATTTTAATTTGATGGGATAGAGGGTATGTTTACCTTTAGAATTTTTAATTTCAGTTTAAGAATGACCTAATATTCATAGAAAACAATTAATTGCTCTATTAATTAATATTTTTAATTGTTTAAAAGAATATTAGTTTATATCCTAATATTTCACTGAGAGATTAACTATAATGTTTACCAAAAAGTTGCTACATCAACATACGGCTTTGAAATATTAATATCGAAGTTGGGACAAAACATTTGATTCCTGAAGTTGACAATTCTCCATAATTCATATGTTGTAAATAAATAAAGATGGCACACACATTTTACTGTTGGTGAATATTTCTCTTTTAATCTTTTGAGAACCATGAAAGTTTAGGAATTATTATTTACCTATAATTCTTAAACACTCTTGACCTTTTATCCTGGATAATAGGTTAAGAGTTTTTAAGTAAAATAAAAGCTGTTGGTAAATTATTATTATTTACCAACAGCTTTTATTTTACTTTTAATCCCTGAATCATTGAGTTCAATGAAGACTAGATTAAAATAGTGGATATTTGTCACAAATTAATTGCATATTGTAGTAGAAAACAGATTAAACTGTGAAATATAGTTTCTTGTAGAAATACAAAGATACTAATAGATACTGAGTAAATTACATCTATATAATCAGCATTTAGCTAATAAATTGGGTAAAATTATGAAGCATTTAAGCACGTGTTAAATTATTCCTATATTTTATGTCGACAAGAAACTATATGATTTGGAATGAAACGTTCGAAATTTCTACTAAAGAGATAAATTCAAAAATAAGTCACATGATCAAAAGTTTAATATAATCTTAACTTTCCAAGCTTCCATATCTTATCATTAGAGGAATTAATGAACTACAATCGAATACGCAAAAAAGCCTATAAGGTATTCAGGAACTCCATATTTAAAAAAAAAGAAGAAAAGGGTATCTTAAATGAAATCAGAATAACGCAAAAAAATAAATAATAAAAAGAAGGAATTTGCAATCACTGGAAGAAAAGAACAAATAAAAAGACACCAAAAACGAGATGCTCAAAGCAATGTGATGCGCTTTTAGAAAAAAAAAGTGTTCATATAAACTAAAATATCACAGAAAATGTTCAAAATTTCAACCATTGGCTCTTTTCAAATTCTTGGATCAATCACACTTTCAAGTATAGAAATTTGACACTTACGCTACATTGTTTGGGAAACATCAAGGTACAAGTTTAACTCCTTATTATTGGGAATAGATTTTTCATGCCATTAGGTCACTATCAAAATTAACGAATTCTGAAAGCGATTCGGTCGTCGGTATCAAAATCACATTAGTTTTAGACCCATAAACATTCGCTTTGATAAAGAACCCATATGAGCCAGCTGAAAAGCTCTAACTTTAATATAAGGACACATTTCTGCCCATACTTCCATGGGTTATTCTTATTCCTATCGATATTTTATCGATTTAGGGAATTTTAATTATATGACTCATTATAAGTAATTTCTCATCACATTACTCAAAATTTTTAAAATCTCTAAGATACTTGGATCTATTTATTAACTTATATTATTTCTGCTTGAGAATCATAACAATGCAATCCCCTAATCAGAAAATTATATTCTCACAAAAATTTACCATTACTATTTATTAACTTCTGTTTAAATATAAGCTGAAATGAAACAAAAATTTTATTGTAAAATGATAAATGTTTAAAAATTTTCCATTGATAACTTCTAATTTTCTATGTAATTAAAAGTTGAAAATTAGATGAAAAGCAATCTAATTTTCTTACTTTGATTTTTAATTCTCTAATGTTTGCATTATATTATAAATAAAACTGAGTATCAATTTAAGTAATCTCATTTAAATTCTAACTTACAGGATATTTTTTAATTTAAGGATTGTTTAAGATAACTTATAATTATTATTCTATTAATAATACATAGCCATAGAACTGTACATAAACTAAAAATATTATTCGAGTACTATATGTTTGGAAATAGTTTTTTAGACAAAAAAAAATGTTTCTTTTGTTATCTTCCCATCTGGGACTACTTCTGTTGCAGTTATGTCACCCACCTAATGAACCAGGTGACTCAGAACCTCCTCCATAAGGGTAAAGGGTTGAGGAAGGAGCCATTACCATACTTACTCAACTCTATCAAATGGGCTTCTGCGGTTTTCTCGTCTTTCGGAATCAAAGGATTGACGGAAAAGGGGTCGGCAGAAAGGGAGATGGCCCTCTTCTTTGAATTGCACGTACGGATGAAGTGCTAGTTTATAGAACAAGGAAGATCATATGAATGATCGCTGATTTTTAAATGCCGCTTTTAAGAGGGGAATAATGAGAACAGTTGCCCCCCTCTCTTTGATGCTGCCCGACAGGGCAAATGGCTTTCATTACGGCAAGCCACGATGGTCATGGAAGATATTTCAGAATAAATGCGATAATTGAACGGGAGGGACATACTTTTTACAAAAAAAATCCTTATCTCCTCAATAGAGAGTTCTGGAGCAAGAATGAAAAATACACTCAACGACGATAATTACCACGACGTTGAAGGCAAAATACACACACGTAAGAAGCATAAATCTTCGTAAGCCTTGAATTCATGAATAAAACAAAGACAATAAATGAGTCAATTTATTATTATTTACTAATTCCTTCAGTAAATCAAAAGGGAGGTAGTTATTATTTCTCTCTTTATTCTGGGAATCACGCACGCCGCAAATCAATATTGATGCATCTTTCGTCTCTGCTCGCGGAAGCAAGATAGATGCATTTTTGATCACCCTGCCTGAATAATACCTGACTTTTTTATCTCTCTTCGGCTACAATGTCTTACCTCGGAATTATTTACCGATATGATTATGAATATCTTCTAAAATGCAATTCTTTGTATTGAATTGTTTACCCGAAGCTCAGGGTTTAAGGATGCACAATGGGAAATGTTATTTCATGAAAAAAAGTGCAGATAATTTTACTGTAAGCTGTAAAAAGTTATTTTATTATATTTAGAAATATGCTACAGATAATTTAATCTGCTTTGAAATAAACATATAATATATGTTGCTCAATATTACAACTACAATACTGAGAAGAACTCAACAATTTGTAAAAAATTGAATTAAAATTCGCGTATATCTTGGAGTCATTAATATAAATAAGAGTTTAAAGCTTCAAATAATAAGCGAACAATTCGCAATGAGGAAATATTCATAAATGAAATTGTGTTTTCTTAAAGTATTTGCGTTAAGTGTCCATAAAGTGACGAATTCGGGATGCATTACATGCAATATTGAAGGTTTTTATCTTAAATGACATAAAAAATCAATAAATCACCTAAACAATTAAGATTCTAGTTTTGTATCTTAGTCATTCTTGATTTCTCTCAATTAACGCTAAATCTCACGGAATCAGAAGTCGTTTAACATGGGTTAAAATAAAAATAATATATCCGTTTAGGAATAGTAGAGTTATACTATAAAAATTAATTAAATTTATAATTTGAAACTGGTCGAAGTCAATTAAGTTCATATACCTATATGGTTACGAAGTCAATTAAGTTATTCTCAACAGCACAACTACTATTTCAATTACTAACTTCTCAGCAATATATAATTCTTTTGGTTTTTTAATTATAAGCATTTACTTAAGTTGATTGTAGTAGAATAAATGATCTATTCATGTCTTGAAACTACAGAGCGTTGCACTTTAAATGTTTATCAGTTTACGTAGAATATTTTTGTATTTCACATTAAGAAAAATTTATGTGATGTTATGAAAAATTCTCAAAATGGATTTCTTGAAAATAAATTCACAGATAATTTATTTGCTTAGGTGATTTATATAATTAATTCCCTTGTAAAAATCAAAATTAAAGTCATGTAGGATCATTAATATTTCAAATTTGAAATTTTTCTGCCAACAATCGGTATAATCACCATGACGATGAAGAAAATCCTTCAAACACACATGCATGGTTTATATCAGTTTTACATGCCTTTCGGGCTGTTAAATTATATATATATATATATATATATATATATATAATTCATTGTAAATTGCATTACTAGCTAAGTGACTACAGAACACCTTTGATAACCTAAGCGAATCTCCCTGAAATGGCCAAACTGGCAGCCAAATGCTTTGAATTCTAGCCTTCAGTTCAACAGTTCGTTGATTCTAATCTTTTCTGGACAATGGATGTATGTAGTAGCTCAGAATCCACATTTTAAACTGTATTAGCCCTCGTGTGCAAAAAAAGTGACTGTTGAGTGACAAAACCAATCAAACCACCTCTCAAAAATAGGAAGAGTGATCCCACTGCCTCAAATAAATACTCCCTGGTTATAATATCTGTCAAAGATACATTATTTCTATGATTCAAGAAGCATAATTCCAGATCTTCATGGGAGATATCTTATTACAAACACACGATTGCAGCTAAAACCAAAGCAAAATTATTCTCTCCTAAAGAACAACAGATTTCTATTGCATATCCCAATAAGTTTAATCTTGAGAAACTCAAAAGTAGATTACACTAAGGTTAATATAATCCATAATGCAATTTTATTAAAACTGAAGTACCTAAATTTCTGATCAATATATGAATGTTCTTCAACTATGCACGAAATTGAATGAATTTTATGGAATGAAGTTGTGAAAAACTGAAAAAATAAAAGATTTAATCTCTTGTTAAACAAGTTGGTCTTTATATCTAACTAGTTCAATAGTAGTATAAGAATCTCTCATATATATGTGTGTGTGTGTTTGCGTGCGTGCGTGCATGCGCATACAGTTTAAAAGAAGAAATATTTACTAAGGGAAACACAAAACTCATTTTTCATCCATTAGATTTTCGAAAATGTTCTATAACGTTTGGAACTGTAAATCAAAAAGCCAATTTTTATATAATTGAACAATATAATTTGATAAATGCACAAAATTTGCTTCTAATTTAGTGATCTAAAATTTTCTTTTGTACAAAAATAGACATCCACATGATAAATTTATTTACATAAGGAAAATTTTCCGATAAAATAAATGTTTAATAACTAGATGAGACTATTTACATAATGATAAAGATATTATCTTTTATATTTTTACTATATTAGAATATTTTCTAATTTATTAAAAATGTATTTATGATGCAAAATGTAAATATGAAACGTATACATTATGAAGCTTAAATTACATTTAAAATTAACTTAACTTTATTACATTCATTTTGAAATAAATTCCAAAAACATATGATTGACATATGATATTTTTATTTTTGTAGAAAGTACAGGGTTAAACAGATTTTCTAAAGGCCTGACCTTGCATATTTGCCGGTCACCCAACTGCTTGAAAATTTGCAGTTTATGATGGTTTTCATTATCTGAGTGAGTAATAAGAGCAACTTGTTCTTCTTAATTCTGTATGATATATGTTTTTCATATTATCACATTTATGAATCTATTTAAAATATAAATTAAAAAAATATAATTACAATACGTAAATTGGTTTCATAATTCAGATACCTTTCATAATTTAATATCTCAAGTTTTCAAATCATTTTATTGTTTAATAAATATGGCAAAAAGTACAAAACAGTCGACAGATTAACACACACACACACACACACACACACACATATATATATATATATATATATATAATATCGCTTATAATAATTTGATTTATTAATATATTTGATATCGCTTAGTGGATAATTTAACAGCTGATTACAGAGCGTTTCAACATCCATACGGTTTTGTATTCCAAATGCATTTTTCATAGAATAATAGGTTGTATTACCGTGTTGCAAGGGAGGAAACCAAGAAAACAAAGTACCTAAAGATCTCGACAGGCACGAGCAAAATTATTTTGATATAATAAACCACAATAGTCGTAGGTAAGCTACGAT
>JAPDSC010072289.1:59354-95237 GCA_026290005.1 Latrodectus geometricus
ATATATATATATATATATATATATATATTATAATAACATCTGAAAAAGACTCAACTATTTTGTCTCTAACAGTATTTTGAAATTTCATAATTTCATTCTTTATTTTTATCAAATCTTCTTATATATTTAATCCAAGAAAAATTAAAACCTTAATATTTCACGAAAGTATTATGTTGAACAGTGGTTTTAGTATGCAAATAGAATAGGAACAATCAATAACTCGAAACAGCAACGTGTGTTTAGAAAAAAAATTTGTTCTGTCGAATGCCATAGCTGTGCGTTTTCCCATTAGACTTAGCTTCTACTCCCATCTGCGTTTTTTACCTCGAAATACACTGCTCCAATGCCATTTACAATTTTTCACTGTGAGGATTTCATTTCTGTAAAAACATAGATATTATTGGATTTGAAGTATCAAATTTGAGCCACTATAACCGCAACGGAGAAAACTGAATTGTGTTTATTTATTAAATTCGTTTTTCATTGATGAATACCATAAAATATGCATGAAAATTTTCCTATTGCTAATTTCATTTGTATAATTAGTACTTATTTTATAGAATTCGTGTCATTCATACTACGTGCGTATTTTACTGATATAACACAACTAATATTTCTAAGCAAATTTCGCATTGCCTTAGTTAAATGGAAGAAATTTATCCAAATTTTGATAAGCATGTATTTCGTATCATATTATGCAGGTGAAAAAGACATTAAGGGTTTTAGAAAGAATCGTTATTAATGATAAAAACACTTAAAACATTAAAACATTTTGAAAACTTTGGCTATTTCAGTGGCTAAAAATCTTGAGCATGAACATTACTAGTAAGACATCTAATCGAAGAGTGTGTTAGATAGTTATAAGTTTTATGCTAAAAAAATTTTTTTTGAAGTGATAAATATGATAGAGATTTCACTGTGTCAATCGGCTAGAAAATTTAACTATTACGGAGTGCAATAGTATAAATATTTTTCAATATTTTCTGTATTATTGTTGTTACGATTGTTATCTACTTGTGTTCATTGCAATTTCTAGCTATTTTAACTTACTCTAAGAGTACGTCATTATTTCTTTAACATTTTTAAGGTCGTTTCCTATTTTGCTATGGAGGATTCTTCCGACTTAATTCTTACTGACCGCTCTAAAATCATTTAGAATAACCCACTATAAATTTAAAATCTTGGTCACATAATTGAGAAGTTTAAGCTTACATTTGTAGCAATCATTGAAGCGCAATCTTGCTTTTTATTAATTAGTAAACTTAAAACACAAACCATATATTTTTCATTTTTATAATCGCAAGTGGAAAGATTAACTCATTTGTTCGGAAAGATTACTTACTTTACTTAAAATTTATTTATCTAAAACAAATACTTTTGAGTTTATTATTTTATAACATGATGATTAATAAAAAATTTACACTTAGTAACAGATTTCACAAATCTGATAAATATTTCTCAGCGCTTATGTGCTTATAAATATTTTGATTGTTAAATTCTAAAAACTATTAGCAAACTTGGATTACTGTTATTGTATATTGTTTCGGGAAGGAGATTTTGGGACATAAATAAATTTCATACTTATTACAAAATAGAATTTTCAAACTTTGAAAAACAAAACAGCTGGAAAAATATGAATTATTTAACAAAAAACAATTGTTCAATTTACGTATACTCCAGCTCCGTATAATTTTAAATTTTTAACTATAACCAAACAAATCGGCATAAAAATTTAAAACGCTTAAATTTTAAAATCCTGTGACATTCTTTCAATCCAATATTTTAAGCAATTTTAAATTTATTTTCAGCCTATTATTTTAAAATAAATTCAAAGACTTCATATTTAATTCCATTATTTTGTGTAAAGCCTCACACACAAAGTGACGAACACCACTCAGTTTTCTTTATACTAAGTGATGTTTTTATCCATTATTTGCAGAAATCACATTTCTTTTATGTTATTTTAATAATTTATACTCTGGTTTTGTTATATTTGAATAACAATGGTCCTCTAGCCACATCTCCATGAGAGGTCACTTGAGAAATATGAAATGTTAGGTATTGAAACGTATTTTAAGCTGAAAAGAACAAAAAGGATATACTAGTTTAAAGATGAATATTTGAATCCGCATAAATTTTACGGCTGGACATCTATATTTTTAAATTCTTGATTCAGAGTTGAATACATGTATTTTTCAACAATTTTTTATTTTGAAAACAAATACATTCTCTACATTAACAGTTGCATAATTTAAAAGAATATTTTTGATAGCATAGTGTTCATTTTTAAAAAAAAGTATTGTGAGATCTGATCTGAAAGAAAAGCTCGGAAGTTCAGAGATCAACCTATAATTGGGCCATATATTTTAATCTTATAAATTAAAGTTAACTTTAGAAAACAAATATTATTCTTCAATGTTTGTATAGATAAAGTATAGTGTAAAGAATTTCTATTATTACTACGATTATAAATTTGTTTACTAAAATAAAATCTTTCCTAGTAAACTTTGCGCACTTATTAAAATGTTTCTTCACTTTAATCACATCTTCTGGCCTGATATTTTTCTTTGAAATGTCTGATGTGGCGTGGAAGTGAAGAGGAGGATGCCACCACAGATTTGACTTGACCGTGGTTGAAATTTCTAGGCACTTCGTGATGAGCGAGTATTCCAAACTTATTAACCTTGAGATACAGTCCATTGCTCTACTGTACCGTTATGTATGTAAGTTTTAATAGTAAAGCTTAACATTGAGCTTTACAAGTGGTAATCTCAAACTTTTATGCATTTATACAGTCTGAAAACACAACTTTTTCTAATGCTTTTGGGACACGTACCTTGTATTGCCTTTCGAGAGGACTTTTAAGGTCATGGATTTGAGATAAAATTCTCTAAGTACCAGTACTCTATAAAAAGTAATAGGAATTAAACTATTAATTTATTCTTTTAATTTATTCCTATTAAATTATAACTTTAGATAGTTTAATTATTAGTATACGATGCACGTATATAAAAGAATTATTAAATGTATCGTATCTTTACTATTAATCTCTGTTTAGTGAACCAAAAATAATTAGCTTTATGCGCTTTTTTTTTTTTTTTTTTTTTTTTTTTTTTTGCAGTATTATAAGTTTCAACCATACAATGACAAAGCTGAAAAATAAAATTCTAATTGATGAATCTAAATAATTCGAATGAATCTAAAATCTAAAATCGAAAGAGCGCCTTCAAAATACATCTCGGGAAAGTAAATAAAATCATATATTATAAGCAAAAAAAAATTTAATTAACACAAAAGGTACACTCAGACAATTTACATAAATTCTAAATAATCAATTACATTCAAGAAATCTAAAGGAACTTTTAGTTCCATCAAAAGAGTGTGTGTGTGGAGTACTTCTCTCCATCAAATCAAAATCTGAAGTGTTAAATACATACAAGTAGTTGGCGACAGCGCCATCTATAAGAACTTTTTATTCGAAGCATTTCTGCTCTTTGTGTGTGATTTTATTTAACTGTTTCCCTAAGCATTTTCCATGTTAGACATGAATGGTACTTATTATCTTTGCATAGGCATATATAATTAACAAATAGAAAACTTAGTAATGTAGTTTCCTTATTTTTTAATTTTAAGTAACAAATTTACAGTTTGTGGTTGATTACTTGATGAAATTGATATTTTAATTTGGATATTAATATGTTTTATATGAGAAATAGAGAAAGAAATAACGTGTGTATAATAGTTTACGAGATTTGTTATATTATACAGGATAAAATTTAAGTTAGACTATCTTGAAGAAATTGTTTTATTGAAACTGCTTATAAACATAAATTTAAAAAAAGTTAACACTGTTTTTATACTCCAGAACGTAATATATTTTTATGACACCTTCCAAGCTGCCTGCACTTTTACTAGATTTAATCTTAAATTAATAGAATGTCCTTTAATACATCAAAAAACAATTTAATAATTTTTTTATGATTCTTAGATAAAATATCAATTTAAATTTTTCTAAGGAACAAAAAATTAACTAAACGCATTACACAGCGAATTTCTTAGAAGGTTGGTTTTATTATACTCAATTTATAACTGTATAATGTTACATAAATAGTTTATATTATTTTTCTCTTAAAATTAACAAGAACAAAAATTTATAGTGCTTTCCTGACATTCCAATTTATTTTCAGTCTTTATCATCTTGAATTCTATCTATTGGCACAAACTGGAGAGAAAAGTGATAACTGGACATCAGATTTTGTGACATTTGTTCTCAGATGTCACTTTTCCAGCTCTGATGGAAGATTTTGGATAGGAAAAAAATATAGACAGCAAAGTTCAATAAAGAGAAAGGCAATTTTGACACTTCTGCCAAAAAGATTGTCAGCAAACCCGGAATTGTCGCAACACTTCTCTAAAAGTTTTTTCTTTGTCATCCTAGCCGGGAAAGGGGGATTTACTCGGAGAACAATTGCTAGTGATGGAAACCGAATACTTTCATGCTCTCGTTCTGGAAGGCCATTGTCCATTCCAAATGACCTTCTGGAGGATGGGAATTGAGTTTCTGGATGTCCTTATTGCAAGATTGCCGTTAACCGGACACCAGGACAATGTCTCCTTTTATGACACTTCCTGTTTGCCCCACGACTTTCTGATTGCAACCGATTTGTACTTGTTCTAGGCAGGCACCTTAAAAAGGCGAAAAGTATTGTTAGCGAAATCATTTTGGACCGACTATGGGGAGGTGAATAGAGATGGGAGTGGTTAATCATCTTAAAAAAAGTTAATCATTCTCATGATAGCAAACCAACAGAACCCATCTAAGACTTTTTGAGAATAATATAAAGCTGGGGGGGGATAAAATCAACAACCATTTTTTCTCAAACTAACACAATTTCATTAATGAATAAAAAGAATCTTTAGTAGAAATACTTCGCTGATAAAACTGTTACTATAAAACAATCCCTGTTTTTACAAAATTTATGTGATCATAAAGAACTCAATAAAAAAAAATAACACATCAAATAAAAATCTCTAAGGGAGAGAAATCATTCGAAAAGAAATTCAAATTCAGGAACAAATTGCCTGATAATTTTTTTAGCGATCCGCCTTTCATCCTAACAAATGATTCACTTTAGACAATTGAACTCCAAAACAGATTTTAGGCAATATGCCAAGTTATAGGAGAATGGGCCGTGAGTCGACATAACGTCACTTTCCTAATCTCATACATACTTTATTTCCTTCTGATTTCTCGGACGCAACTTCGAGAGTAAGCTAATAACCTTTGTTAGCGCAAGCTTTTACTGGGAGACTCGGTATTAACGAACCTTTGTAGAAAATAATAAAAGAAAGAACTAACTTACTTTTTCAGAGTAGATGCCCATTAACTCAATAATTTACGAAATAAACGATGACCAACAACAGTAGATAAAACAAAAGGATAATATCTTCCATTAATGATTTATGGTCAAAGGATAGGTCTCTTGATTTCTTTCTTTGTTTCTTTTCCTGGTTGAGAGATGCCATTGTAACCGGAGAATGGAGGAAGATGCCTTGCAGATGAGGATGTATTAATGTCAAGGCCTACGTCAAAACTATGGGATTTTATCCTTGCGCTGATGGAGGGTGGAAGTTACTTAAAGGTATTGATTTCAGAAAGTTGACTTCCTTATCCAGAGGAAATGTGTAAAGATCTAATGTCAAGTGCCTGTAATTGGGACGCTTCGAAACCTTTTGTCACACTATCGGGCACTCTGTGTCAGCCAGAAAACATTAATTTATCTCCTTGATGTTATTTAATTGTACAGCGTGAATAAAATGCTTCCGATAAATTCCTTATATATTTATCTTTATTCATTGCGTCTAATGTGAGTCATTTTACCATGATTTATAGTCATTGGTGCCCATTTCATGAGACAAATGAAATAAAGAAATAATTATTGATTGATTCTGAATGAAAAAGGAGATAAACATGAGATAGTTGTTAGTATTTTAATATACATTGAAAAAATTTATGTAACTAAAACGTGTCACAATGGGATATATTAATATAACAAGTCTATTCTCTTTGTTTTATATTAGTGTTAATATTTAAGTATTTTCACTTTCAATATTATAATATAATTTTATTTAGTTATTTTTTAGGAAAAAGTTTCATAAAATACAGAAAATATTTATATTTTGCAAGTGAGAAAAGCTAAAAAAATACCCCAAACACATCCTCGACATATATTAAAAGCACTTTATCAAAAATGGTGAGATTGAATCTAGAAATGACTCCAATGTCTTTAGCTAATTAGTATCTGAAAAAATTTATGGAAATGGATTATGTGATTTAATGGAAGTAGTATACATCATATTTTCTTTAAAAAAATTCATTTCTGATAATTGTTGTCATTGTTGTTAACAATTTTATTTTCCTTTCATGACTGGTAATGGCTAAAAAAAAATATCCTTGTTGATTAATTTTGCATATTTTACAATGTATCTGAAAGCTAGTTTTCTCAAAATCTTATACCTATCAGGCACTGAAAATCCATTGACAATCGTGACACAATTTAATTACACAGATGAAAGTGAAAAATAGTTTATTTAATATGTAATTAATAAAATAGTTAATTAATAAATAAAAAATACTTAAGTAATAAAAAAATTTCAGTTTATTAAAAAAATATTTGGCAGTATTTTTTATAAATACAGTAATATCATACACAAGGTCGTTTTTAACGTTGAAATGAAACAATTTCTAAGAGATAAATTATAGAGATAGATTATTTGAAGAGAAATATATTATTTTCATGGAATAAAAAAGCTGTGTAAAAAACTGCTTTACAAGATTCAAAATTGGTTACAAATCTAGCTGATAGATGTCGTGGTATGTAAAAATAACTGTATGTGTTCAAGAGAAAAGATTAAAATATTTCTTATTTTAACCTTTCCTTTCATTCATATTAAAACTCAATTGAAAAAGCAGTACCGCAATGTATTTATTGATCACCAATGCGATTGCGCAGTTAAAAAATTGGTGGTAGATTCAATTTCTAGCTATAATTTTTTATGAATTTTTTAGTTTTCAAATAGGCAAAATAATTTTTTAATATACAATTACGCGTTATTTTATTTCATGATAATTAATATGTAAGCCATCCAGTGCAGAGTTATATCATATTTTAACTAAGGACTTATTGTTTTTATACTCAAATATTTAAATATAAACAAACTAAATATAAGATTACAGTTATTTTATTGCCTAATTTCTGATAAAATTGTATTTTAGGCATAACATTCACAAAATCTACGAACTTTACAAATTAGACTTATATATATAGCATTCGTAAAGTCCAATACCTCAGTGTTTGATAGAAAATTATGATGCATTTTTAAGAAATTAAAATTATTATACAAAATTTCAATTTTTTAAAAAGTATGGTTTTAGAAACAAGTTAATTCATTTTAAAATCATACATACATATTAAAGTTGTAAACATGAAATGTTCGTAAATTACTTAAAACAATTTATTTTAGAAACTGTTAATTATAGGCAGAACTAAAATATTAATAGAATCGACTAGGCTTTTATACATACATACAAGCTTTTGAAAATTACTTTTTGAAAACTATTTTACTTTTACTATTCACAATCATACACAATTTACCTTATGCATAAAACATATTTTTTTTAAAGTACGGCTTATTTTCTTAATTCAAAGAACTAGAAAAGTTTAACAGAAAGTAATAATGATAGTATTTGCTCACGTTTTTTACTTTGTTGTTAATAATAACCAGTCACTTAATTTTCAACACTTTAAAATGTGTTTTGTATTAGAAACTAAAGAAATATGAATTAGAAAAATTGAAAATATCTTATTTTCAAATAAAAAGATTGCTTAACTCAAAATTACTCTCTAATTAAAAAAATTGCCATTTAAATTACATGTCTTAGACAAACATCTGATTAAATGCTTGCATTCAGATTCAAAACATGATTTAAGACTTATTTTTATTATGTGTATAAATGTTATTTGTTATTAATTTCTGATTTCGAAAGATTTAATGCAAATCGCAAAATTTCATTCTGTATTTTTCATATCAGTTTCGCTCTACTTATTAAATCAAACGCGCTTTCTGTGAAATACATTTTCGTATAATTGATTAATGTAAAAATATCAGTTTTTCTTATTTCACTAAAATCTCATAAAATTTAAATGCATGTAAATAGATAGGCAAGGACAGGTAAGCAATTCAATTAACTTACACCAAAAGAATGTTCTTATCATCATTTTAATTTAAAAGAAGCCTCCTCACGTTCGCGAATAAAGCATGTCAAAATATCATTTCAAAAACTGTGACAGATTCTTGGCTGACAAAATTAATTTAATTATCATGTTAATAACTGATACGCATTTCTTTAAAATACACTTCAAATACAACACAAGTATAAACATTATCAATGTACTTTTCATATTTCAGTTCAAAGTACCCTCGTTGAATGAATTAGCTTTGATGCAAGATAAACGAAAACAGGAAATGCGTTTCTTTAATTTGCAACTTTGAACGGAAATGACACAAAAACGAAAGATACATATGTATTAAATTTTCATAATCTTAACTGACAACAAATCCTAACTATAATTAAATTTCTTTCAGCATGCGATAAGATGTTAAAAATAAACATCACTCTCATAATTAATTTTTCCTGTAACCTTAAATGAGTGAATACAAACTATGTAACGGAGCCCTTCTTTCATTGCGTTAAGTATTTTGCTGCCTTATATTCTTACTATTTCATGCGTAAAATAGTTTAGAGCAGAGATTTGCATCTGTGCCAAGAAACTTTTGTCACTTCTGTTTACTCCAGTACAATCTCCCTAGTTGAATGTGGTACACTTTCAATGCAGATTTTTCCCCAGAGCCTAAAAAACTCTCAAATTTTAAGTTTTCATGAATACAAAATAGCTCCTTGCTCTCGAATGAACCTATTACACTCATTTTCTTTTATGTGCACGAGAGGAAATGCACTTACAAAATAATAATAATTTCACGTGTGACGTTCTCAGAAAGCGCTGCATTTCTCAGCATTCTTTAAAAAAATATATAAAAAAGGCCTTGACGTTATTTCAAAAATAAGTCGAATGCAGCAGTTTCTGGGTACCATTCCCAAATGCCGAATAGTACCTTCTTTTTACGTTCAGAGCACAAGCTTCAAAGTAAGACCTTCTTTTTGCTACCATAGCAAACCCGAATAAAAAAATCAGTATATTTATTAGTTGAAAATATCAATCTAAATCCGTAAAACAAGAATATATTCTTACATGTAACTTGCAGAGTTTAGATCTGAAGGAAATATTCATTTTAAGCTTACTTAAATTTAATTTTGATATATTTTCCTACGTTTCCTTTAGTCTTAAATTACAATTTTTTAAATTAGAATAAAGAACTATTTATTAGTTTATTTTTCTTATTTACGTTTAATTGTTCTTGTTTATTTTATTCATTATGTTTACAAACATTCTGGATTACTTTTTACAAACATTTAACAGATAATTACGTTAAAAATGTTAAGCAATAATTTATTTTGAAAACAAAAAAATGATAAAATTATCAAATTAAATACAATGCAAATTACTTTTTACTTTTTCTCCTTGAAATAAAGAAATAAAATAAAATTATCTTTATAATTACTTTTATGTTTATGTATTTACGCTGCCCTAAAATTATAGAAAGTACTATTGACGATAGTCTAATAGCCATCCTAAAGTACACCTATAAATTACACCTCATTCTCTTGAACCGAGATAAATATCTGATGGCACCCTCTTCTATAAACATAAACACCACATCAACGAAATTTAATAAGTAACAATTTTAATGAATTTGCGATTGTTAAACATTAAAAAATAATCACACAACTAACAGTTGATTTTGTGAAGATTAAAATCAAAAGACGCACTATTAGACTGTACTCAAGGAAATCAAATTTATATTTGAACAAAATCAATGTCTTCAAGATGTTATTATCCTTCAGTAACTTTCCAAGTTTCCAGAAATTCATCGTTTGAATACATATTGATTAAGTAGCTTTAATAATCTCAGAATTCTTTTGAACTCTTTCAAAATTTGTATTTATGTTCAGCATGTATCACAGTTAGTTCAATTAACCTGTTATATGCCACACCAAGTAAAAACTTGTATTATCTCTAAGAGTGGTTTAATTTCCTATTAAAGATCGCACTTTTTGCAATTTGTATGCTGATAAAACATGCTATGTTGTGATCTAACACGAAAACATGACTCTAAAGGCCTACCCAATTCCATTATATATAGCTATGTAAAATTTCCATGCATAATGACACTTAAATGTCATATATTTAATTCAATATCTTTCCCCTGTATTTTTAAACTTTTAACTGAAAAATGAAACCAAATTTATGCTTAAAAAAATTAAATTCGAAAGCTAAAACGCAAAATCATCAATCGAAAATTTTGAAATTTAAAAAACATATGATTTACGCTAATAAACATTTATATAAAATTATATTAAGCTGAAAATTTTCTCATTCAAAAACCTCACATTACCACTTATATAAAATCATAATTTTTAATACTTATTTTTATTCCAAGTGATAAAATAGAAGTAATTAATTTAATTCAATTCTCCCAAGTAAAATATTTAAAAAATATATGAATTCAGTTTTCTTTATATATTAGGTTGGGGAAAAAGAAATCCATTATTTTTATATAAACTTCAGGACTTTATTTAACATACTTCGGATTGTCCGATTTGGGTCAAATATGCACCATTTTGTTGTATGATTTGTTGCCATTTTAAAGGTAACTTCATAATGCCTCTCTCATAGAAGTCTTGGTCTCTATTTGTAAAAAACTCTAGTAGTCGATTTTCACAATCCTCCCTAGATGCCAAATTTTTATCATTAAAGAAATTTTGCAATGCAAGAAAAAGATGATAATCGCTTGATGCCAAGTCCGGACTGTATGGCGGATGCATTAAAACTTCCCAACCAAGCTCCCGAAGTTTCTGGAGAGTCACTGTAGATGTGTGTGGCCTAGCGTTGTCCTGGTACCTCTCCTGTAGGCCAATTCTGACCGTTTCTGGTCAATTACTATCTTCAAACGGCCCAGTTGTTGACAGAAGAGATCAGAATTTAGCGTTTGGCCATATGGAGCAACTCCTAATAAATAATCCCCTTCCAGTCCTACCAAATGCATAGCAGAACCTTCTTGGCCGTTAGTCCTGGTTTGGCCACCGTTTGAGGTGTTTCACCGCTCTTTGACCGCGATCGTTTTCGCACAAGGTTATCGTATGTGATTCATTTCTCATCTCCAGTCACCATCCGTTTAAGAAATGGATCTATCTCATTCCGTTTGGCCAAGGCTTCGCAGATGGAAATGCGATCCATCATATTTTTTTCTGTTAATTGGTGTGGCACCCAAACATTGAGCTTCTTTTTTAATCCAGCTTTGTGTAAATGGTTTAAAACTGTTTTATGGTCGATGTTTAGCTCCTGGGTGATGTTGCGACTGCTAACATGCCGGTCAACTTCGATCATTTCTCCGATTTTATCGACATTTTCGACGACCGGCCTACCTGTGCGAGGTGCATCTTTAACATCAAAAATTCCTAAACGGAATCTACGAAACCAAAATTGCACATAATTGGCTGTTACAGTATCGGAACCATAAACACCATTCACAATTTTAGCCGCCTGGCTTGCATTTTCGCCTTTGTCAAAGAAAAACTGTAAAATGTACCGAATTTTCTCTTTGTTCACTTCCATTTTTAACACCCTGTAACTCACAACTGAATGCACCAAACAAAAAACAGCAATAGAATTTTCTTTACTACGAAATGTCACCTTTCCAACGAGCATAAATCTGAAATTGTTTGATCGATACTTTCCGAGAAATCTATCAGTACAGCCATCTACCGAAAAAATAATTGATTTCTTTTTCCCCAAACTAATATTTAAAATCTGAAAAGTAACATGCATAATAATATAAATTAAAATCATAGTTTCAGTAATTTTAATCTTTTATTGTAAGTTCTTTTTACTGATTGGTGTAAGCTCAACAACCATTTTTGGAATATCAAATAAATAATATTGTGTGATACCAAATAAAGAAAAATATTTTGGTATCACACAATATTATTTTCCTTTTCAAAAACTTGGAAAATTTTTAATTATAAAAAAATCATACAGTTATAATTTAAAAGTACAGTATAATCATATCGTGTGCAACACTTATACTATTTTTAGTTTGAAAGTTTAGATTTTTGTTGAAATAAAAATTAATTAAATCTATTTACAAATTAAAATAAATAACATGTAATGCAGTTGTGAAATTCAATAATTTGACTGAAAAATTCATTTTCAATAATCATAATAAAACGATATATTACTTCATGATACATCACTTTATTATGATTGGGTTAAAAATTGAGCTGAAATCAAAGATTAGATTTTATCAAATTTGGATGGTTGTTTCTTCTAATAACAATGTTATGGTTAAACTAAAAGTTCATACAATTAAAAGTAGTTCATTCTTACTGAATCAATTCAAGAAAAATCACGCACTTTTAACATTCAGCCTAATTTTTCTCGGTTAATTGCCTAAGTCAAAAAATATTTTAAGCGCTTATTTTGAATAATAATTACGTCATTAAAAACTCAGCTTTGTTAAGGTCAATTAAACTTGGGTTTTACTCGAAGAAAAAAAAATCGTAGTAAAAAGCCACAGTAGAAAAACAAAATGTAAACAGTAATTTCCAAATGAATAAAATAATCTCTCAATTTAGCTAAATATATAAAATATCTTTTTTAAATAAGAATGTTTCAAAACTAAATTTATTGCATTTTTTAAAAAAATGATCACTTGTGAATCTAAAAAAAATTTCTAAAAGAGCAGTACTTTTATTCATAATTTTTCAAAACGTTAATTTAAATTATTGCTTGAGGCGATAGCAGGTAATTTGTCTAGTTTTGTAATTTACTGAACTGTATTTTATTATTTTTATGATCCTTCTTTAATTTGAACCATGGGATTTTAAATTAGTTTGGATTTTTAGAAGCGCATGCTGGACCACTAATCATTCATAGCCTTTAACGAGTCGGGACTTTGAATCTAAATATTTTTTGCTGCTTTGGATATACAAAAAGCGCTAAATCTAATGAGAAGAAAAAATAGTCTCCGGAGGTTTTGACATATGTTTAAGGAATGTAATTGGATTTATAGCTGAATATCTAAATGCAATTTTAAAAAATTTACAATTTTGAATTCACATAAAACTAATGAAAATTAAATAAAAGGAAATTTTGCTTAATTCATAAAAAATATTGAAGCTAAATATCATTTTAATTGTTTAAATTTAAACCCGAAACTTATTATATTTTTCATTCTTCGGTATTTTGAAGTACTTTTGTTATATTTTAAAGAATACTTATACTTAAATAGATATACTCTCTCTCTCTCTCTCTTTTTATATATATTATACTATCCTTAATAATGCATGTAATTTTTCCCAAATCTATATCTTCTAAAAATAATGTACTTTAAAATGATATTATGTTTTTATTGGATGAATTATAAAAATTTTAATATATATTTAATTAAAGCTTAACTACTAATAAAAATTATTATTAAGAGTAATCAATTGACCATTAACTTATGATTCTTAAATTAGAAATATAAGATATGATAGCATAAAATTTAATTTACAACATTAATTTGATTGTTTATTTTATTTTATTCTTTTCTCACATTAATATTAATTAAACTCCTAATTATTTTAATTAAAGTAATTAATTCGCTTTCAAGCTTAAAATTTTGAGAATATAAATGTTAATTAATGAAGCAGATTAACAAATCTTATAAGAATAAATCAAAAAATGTTTCTGAATTAAAAATTATTTTTATTCTTAATGAATTCTGAAAATATCCGTTGTATTTATGGTTTTCATGAAATAAATATTTATATGTTTAATATGTTTCCTCTTTGTGTAAAATGGGCTTGAAAATAACTCTTTTACCTTCAAAAATATTTTAACAAAAGATTTGAGTGATTTGTCTGAATTATAAATTACTAAATTATGCACTTAATGTGTTTTCTAATGATTTTTAATTAATCGTTTTTGATAGTTTATTATAACTATAAGTTGGAATTTCATATGAATAATTATTTATTTAAACTTTAGATATTAAAGTTTGTCTTATGTATATTATTAATAAATAATTTAGTCAATAATTAATTATAATATATATTTGTTTTTCATTGCGTAAGCTTAATTAGTATGAAACAGTATCACTGAATGTGTAATATATTCTTTGATTAAGATATTTTAAGAAATGGCAATATAAAAAGCACATTTTAGCTTATGAATTTAAAAATATTTATAATAATTATTCTTAAGCTTTCAAATAAACCTTGTGAAGCTATAAGTTAAGAAAAATGTACATGCATTAACTCACACATAATTATACTTGGTAGCTTAATCTTTAATATTATAATTTTCTTAATTAATAATTCTACGAATAAATTAACTATACTTATTCTTAACTATCATCTTTACTTGTTGTGAGCTTTAAGCTATATTGTTTACAGAAATGTATATAAATGTATAAAAAGGTATAAATAATGAAATAAATTATAAATTAACATGTACTATGAAAACGAAGTTTTTCTTCTTTAAAGTTTCCTTTTTTTTTCTTTGCTGCAGAGTATCTAAAAAATCAAAGTAAAGAAAATTTCTAAATCCCCTTATCTTATTATTTTAATCAATTTTCCTTTTGAGCTGACAAATTATCAGTTTAAATTTTAAGCCCTTACATAAACACTAATAATTAAATTGTTACTGGAACAATAATGGCAGAAAATACTTCTTAACGCCTCTCAAAGTAATCCTTTAATTATTAAACAATTATTTCCTCCAGCTTTAAATTTAAAATTAAAGCCAATATATCTAAGATTCCAAAGTGATAATTTGTTTTGCAAACTCAGCGGGCATCAAGTTCCAAAGTCTCCACGAAACTGAAGCTGTAAAGAAAGTGAAAAGAAAAAAAAGCGAGAAATCTCTCAGCAAGACAAGTGCGTTCGGACAAGTTGCAACAAGCTGAGACTCTGAGTTCGTAGCTCCAATCAGGAGAGGAAGTTTCCCTCATCAGGCAGTTGCTAATCTGCATTAAAAAATAATTAGCTGCGAAATTCGAGGGATGAAGAATCTCATCAGTGGAACTTAGTTCCAAGTCTTAAGGATTAGGAGAGTAACTAGTTTACTCCAAAAGACTATTCTTAATCGTGTTCGCAACCAAACGCGCCTCCGTGATGATTAATCTCCAAGCCATAGGCAGCGGCTCAGCATAGTGGTGGGGCTATTGATTTTAGCCTCACTAATTAAATTTCGTGGGCTTTCGCGCGCCCTGATTCTCAGCATTGTTGTCTGGCCGTCGTTTTGAAAAGGGACAGCCCTTTTGGGGACGCTTTCACAATGTAGTGGTAAGACTTTCCCTCCCGCCTCAACCAACCACCACCCTTTATTGTGGAGTATCATCGGGCAACTAATCAAAGCAGAAATGCCAGTCTCTGGACAGGTTAGTAAATTCCATTGAAGACATGTTCTGATGGGAAAAAAGAAAGAAGAACACAGGGTGGGAAGTTTGTACTTTCGAATGCAAAGTGAAGAAAAGAAATTATCAACCATGCCAATGGCGTTAATGAGTTTTAGATCCGTTCTCGGACCTTGGATAAAAGATATTTCTATCAATTATTCTTATACCTCCTGGTGGCTAAGTAATAATTAACTTACCAAAATCGATGAGGCGTTGGGGAAAAGTGATAAAAATGGTTAATGAAGAAAAAGATTGACGAGAGAATTTTTTGGGAACCCTTTTATTCGCAAAGTATAATAATCAGAAGCTATTGGCCTAATTTTGGTGGCTTTCAACTCAAGACATTTAGAAATTGTCGCCATGGATTAAACGAGGCGCTCGTAACAGAAAGTCACTAAGTAAACTTTTTCACAAGTTGTTACTCTTACAGGTATTAAAGTGTCAAACTTTAACAACAGTCTTTAAGGTCGTAAAATGTTTCATTGGACTCATTAATTGTTGAGTAGTTTGGGGAAAAGGAGAGATTTATTTTAACACGTGTGGATTTATAAAAATACTCTGTGATTACTATTTCAAAGAATTACTTATTCTGAAATTTAAAATATTTATAAGATCCAAGACTAAATGAAATTTTATTCATTTACAAAATATTCTATTGGCATATTATGTTATTATTATCTTCTTTTTTCAAAATAAATTATTTTCTCAAATGACTTATAGAATAAAAACACAATTTCTCTCTGTCACCTTTGTTAAAGGTAAAAAACAACATATGAAAAAATTATGATTGTCAATATAGGAGAGTTTCAAAATTAAGAAAAATTGCTTTAGAAAAGTTTTCTTTATTCTTATAAAAGGAGAAAAACCTTTTCTCGTATTATCCTACTTTTTATTTCATTTATTACAAAAAGTTACATTATTTTACAATAGAATGAATGATGACTTATTAGTAGCTGAATAATTAGCAATCTAACTTTCAATTCTCAATTCAGTCAAAGATTTTATAACAGTAATTTAAAAAATTACATTAAACTATAAATACCTGTCAAATTATCTTTCCTAGGAAGAAAAAAATGGTGGTGCAGTGATTAGCAAGTCAACCAGTGAATATTTTTTCATTTTTATAAAACTTAATTTAAGCAAATCAAGCCAAAGTTTATTGTTTTCAGTGAGATATAGTGCTTTTGTGTTACAATCCAGTTATCTAAGATTACCATAAACAATGAAGATAGACGTGTTCAACGATGAATAATGAACTTTCTTGGTCGCAATTTTATACAGCTGTTTTCTACAAATCTCAACACCAAATATTACCAACTAACTATTACTCATTTATTGAGTAAAAAAATAATTTCCAAGCTATATTTATACTGACAAATGTAGAGATGGTATAGAAACGAAGTTATCCATATTTGAATTGCATGCAATATCCAATAAATAGCACTCAATAATAAGCAAATAATAATTTTTAATATAATTAACTCTATTAATTATTTTCATAATCATGCATATTATTTCTGTTGTCAATATGATTTTCCATACTAAAAGAAAGCCTTCAATGGGAAATAAAACAAGAGTGCACAGAATTTTTTTTTTTTAATGGGGACAAACTAACAAATTTTGAACTGATAATATATTAATAATTATAAATACCAAATATTGGTAATTACGATACAATTAAACTTTTATTGCCTATTGGATTAAATAGGATAATTTTATACGGATTGATTGAATTTGGTTATTAAGACAAATTTCATGTTATTGACATCCACATCAATCAGGCAAACTTTTAAGCGAAGTAATGAGAGAAAGTGGTAGTATCTGCACATTTTTGCAGGAACATTATTTTGAATTATGAAATCAAGTTCAGTTAGTTTTTTAAACTAATTTCTGCACACTTTCAATATTTCATGCAGATTTTTTTCAGTGTTTTTCATCAGAAATATTTCTTAAGTTTAAGCCATATGATTGATTATACTTTATTTTTAATAGTTTGGTCTACACAAAGAATAAGCATTCAGTATATCCTTTAAATTCTAAGGTAAGGAAGCCTTAAAATAAGAAGGATCACCAACTGTTATTCAAAACTAACTAGATTCTAACCAACAATTTCTTATTCCGAAAGAACCCCGTCACAATTATTAGAATATATTAAAAGTGAAAGCATTATTTATATAATCAGGAACATTTATTTCAAAGTATGAGAATAGAAAAAAAACTAATTCATCAAATAAAATTATAAAAATGCTTATTTTGATTAAATAATTTTCCCAAGTGATTATATTAAAATCAATTTAACAGGTTTGATAGATGTATAAAGATAAAAATGTCAGAACGACAGTCAACAAAAATAAATGCGAAATCCGTCTCTCCGTATTATCAGTCAAAAAAAATAAAATATAAATCAGTGGATGCTAATTACGAAAAAATTGTCTCACGCCACATTTCACATCGTTAATTGGTATAAGTAACGGCGAACTCATTTAACTTTAAGAATGAACGTGACAAATAATGGATTTCTTGATGTGCTCATGTAAAACCACCAAATAAAGTATACTCGCTATTTTCTCGATCTCGAGTGAAAAAAATCCTTAACTTGTTCTGACTTTTCATTGGGCATCTATTTTTTCCAACCCCAAACCAATGTCCCCTTTTAATTTTAAGGATTTCGTGTGATAACGGCGGACAATTCGCTGGAGTCCCCAACTTTATGCTCTTACAGTAAACCCTAAATGGTCGATTTTACGTGCACACGCATATACATGCACCCGCATCATTTCTTAAACTAGTATTAATAAATAACTTAAAAGTCATTGAATGTGGATTGGATTCCCCAGCACAATGACATTAATCGTCGATGTCATTAATCAACCTGCAACCCATAGTCCACCCCTGCACTTTGAAGAATAACCTTTTACGTTCCCTAAGGGCACTTCTGATTTTCGGACCTTCCAACAGCCTAGAAATTCCATTTAATCCACCCCCACCATAACCCCACCCATTCTGCTCACATCCAATCTTCAGCCTCTAATTTCTCATTAAATCTCGAGTAATTGGAAGGGATTTTTTCCTTTCTTTTCATCCTGTTGTTCGAAAACTCTTGTGTGTCCTCTGCTTCTATCCATAAATTAAAACATTTTTTAAAACCCTATGATGTGGCCGGATGGAGGGAAGAGAAAAGAGGAAAAAAATCTGAGAACTTGGGAATGCATGGTTCTCTAAATATGACGGAGAAAGAGAAAATATTTTAGTTTGTTCTTTTTTCCATTCAACTTTTTTTCTTTCCTTTTCTTGGTAGAAAAATCATTGCATTCATAATTTTATTTTTTATTTATTTTTTTTTTACTTACTCGAAAAGTTCTTCATATAAATCTCAAAACGAACGATATTATTTCATTCTCAGTTTAAGAATAAACATTCCCTTTTCTGGAAACTTAAATTGGTCATTCAAACTTGTGTACTTGGCAGATTGAAATCAGTATGCTCTATATTTGGCTAGAAGTGTCTTCTTTAAATATACAGTTTTCATTTTAGCTAGTTAAATAAAAGTAAATGAAATACCTTTAAAAATTGGTTCCAAAATTACACTTGAAGTTATAAAACATCATGGTAAATGTAATATGTAGGTATTTTCAATTTTGTAAATGTAAATACATGAATCATGCGTTAAAACTAATACTTTTGCTACAGTTTCATGTTGAACTGTAATATAAATTTTAAATAAAAAATGTCGTCGTATGCAGCTTTTGTGTTGTCATTTTTAAAATATTGATTCATCCGCTGAGCATTCTTAAATCATCCAATGGACTTCCTCAGGAAACTGAAATATTCCAAATTTGGAGGTTCTTCTAGATGACAAAAGGATACTAGGATTAGTAAATTTATTTTACAATCCTTCCTGATGATATCCAGAAATTGTATTAAACATTCACAATTGCATTACAAATAATATTAATCTTTTAAGATGTGTCTTAATAAGTTAAATTTATATACATTCATTTTTATTCTAATTCCGAGTAAATTTTTCCTGTGTAAAATTAAACATGTTTTTTTATTTTCTTCATAAATAAATATTTACCTGAGTTTTATCTAGTTAATTTTGCAAACATAAACATACATTGGATTACATTTTATACTTATATATTATGTTGTAACTTTAGTAACGAATGATTTCTTTTTAAGGGAAAAGATATATCAAATTCGTATTAAATTAGCTGTATAGTATGTTAGGTGTATTTAGGTATGAGTTAAGGATAGTTTCATAAAAATACTAAAATACGAATTTTAAAACAAGATTTATTTAAGTAAATTTTATTTATTATCCCATATATGGAATAATCTTCAAATATCATTATGATATTAGTTGTAGCGAAGGGCAAAATTACCTCTTATAGAACAGCAAAGTAAAATCAACATTTTTACTGTGTGTGTGTTCTATTTTTACTTTTATTATTTAAATACATTTTTAATTAGAAGTGCTTATATGTAAGACTTTGTGTCACACACATATTATTGCAATAAGTAAAATTACAATATTTTTACTTCTAGTTTAATAGAGATGATGGTGCCTTTTTTATTTTTAATTACTTTTTAGTGTTATGATAATGCATATGAGCTTACTTTTGCATTTACTACTGTTTCTTAAGCAAGATTTCTATTCCAAAATATAATCAGAACCATTGAATTTTTTGAGAAAAATTATAAACTTACATTTATTAATTCACATTTGCCATGAACTGATATATATATATATATATATATATATATATATATATATATATATACTATATAGAGATTGCTTCAAAATCTTAAGAAAAAACGATTACTTCAAAATTTCTATCTGCAAAATGTTGTCTTTAATTTTTAAAGCTATAATTACTTCTTTTTTGAAAAGTTCTTTTGATATTCATTACATTTTCACTTTTTAAATTAAAAATATGATATTAAAGAAAATCTTATCATCAGCAAAATAATTTTATTAAAACAATTTTCCATAACTCAACAATGTAAATATTCATTTAACTTGGAGATCATATTTCTAGAAATAAAATCTTCTGCTTTAATGAATATTAGTTTCCGATCCAGTTTACTAAAATTTCTTTATTGAGAGAATAATTAATAATTTCTCTAAAAGCATTTTAAACTAGAGATTCTATACATTATGAATTCTGAAATCTCTTGAAAATATTTATAAAAATATACTAAATATAATTGAATTAATCCTTCTTTGCATAATGGTGGAAATTTCCATCATAACCTATAATGCCCAAAAATTATATAAAAGAACGAGTTCACTTTAAGTTGATCGTGTTTGGATACTTTTTTAATGTCCATTGCATAAAAAAAAATATAGCTGTCAAAAAAAAAAAACAAGTGTCATTATCAGTGAAACGAGCTTAAAGTTGTCTCATTCCGCTGTTTGTTGTAGTTGCAATAAACGTAAGATTTCGTTTATAATTTTGTTTTATTATATTAGAGTTTCTATTGCTAAAAAATTGAAAATGAGTAAAAGAAAGGTTTGTAACACGTGTTTCTGTTATTTTTTTCTTTTATTTCTATTTAGTACTAAGCTAATGATCTAACTTTGGATGATGATGGAAATTTTTAGCATATTGTTTTTTGCTAAATTTATACTATAAATATATACTAAAAATTTTTTTAAACCATTTTTCCTTTAATTTTGAACATGAATTATACCAACTTGATTAATTTCACCATTAAAGAAAAAATCATGCAAAGAAGGGTTAATATTTAACAAAGTAAAAAATGGCTTATATTTCTATTTTAAGGAGAAGAATTTTCTATATGATGCATACATACTCTCAGTTATTACTATTATTAATTTTCAATTGTCATAAATAATTTTATAAATAATAATTTTATAAATAAGTATAAATAATTTTCTTTTCATTTTTTTATCACAATTTTATATGGATTTATGGTTTTTTCACTTAATTTAGAAAGCAAGTATCATGTTTATTACTTCTATTTTTAGCAGTTTCTTTAATAACAGATTTAACAATGTAAGGTTAATATTCACTTGTATAAAAACATAAAGTGAGTACACTGGTTAAAATAAGAAATTTTATTAAAACTTTTAAATTGATTTTCAGTAGGGTAATTAGTAACTTAATTAAATGTTAATATGACTGTTATAATATTTGTAAAACTATAACTGTCAGAAATAAAATCGAGGGAAGATTTGATAACATTTTTATGAGTAGAAAAATTTTTTTTTTCAATCATAATAAAAGTTTCTTAATATAAAATATTAAAAGACATGATTTTGATTGATTGTTAATATAATAAATGTTTATATAATACATATATAGCTTAGGCTTATATAATAATATATATAGCGTATATCAGGGGTGGCCAAACTTTTGGGATCCGAGGTCTAATCCACATTTAAAAAATCGAAGGTGGTCTGCCAATGGCAAAGCTAAATTAACGTACATATTTATTTTTGGTAACAAAAAAAATGTGAATTATGTAATTTTTCTAAAAAAAACTGAATATTAATATTTACAAAATAAAAATTTACTGATGAAAATAATCAAAGTATTCATATATCAAAAAGTGACTATCCTATACACATCTTTGGTTGAAATTTGACACTGTATATCTGCGACAAGTTTATCATATTGTGGCTGGTAAGAGCTTATTGCAATGCATAAACACGAAATTAAATGTTCATCTGTTAAATGCGACCAGGGTTTGTTTTCTGTTCATGGTTGAAAAAGAGATACCTTGATCCAAAGTATGATTTGAAATAAAAAATGAATTTGTAAATATTTGGAAACGTTTCTTCAGAAATTAATTTCCAAAAATCAGTATCACCAAATATCCTCTGGATTTAAGAGATATATCGCATCTTAATTTAATAATTTCTTCCTCAACCGTGACTGATGTGATATCTTATAAATGTCCCATTTTTTCAGATACGTTGTCCATCGATGTTGACATTTTCATTGTGACATCATTATAACAATGTACATCAATTTTGACATTTTCATTAAATGAAAATATCATAAAATTTCTTTCTTTCAATTAATTAAGTCAGCGAATCTTCTCTCAAATTCTTCAAACAAAACAAGTAAGTGTTAAGCGAAATCTTCGAAGTCTCGGTTTGGATTATGGGTGCACTCTTCATGTTTTTGAAGTTTCTCAATTCATGTTTTCTTAATTGACATGCATACCTTTCTATAGTTTCTTTGAATGTTTTAATCTCGCTCATCATGTCCGTTTTAGGTTTTAAATCGTAAATCTTTAAACATAAATCTTTAAATCGTAAATCTTTGCACAGTTTGTTATGCGTTTTAAAGCGTAGACTGTAGTAAATTTTTGTTTTAAATAATACATTGATTCTATGTCATAAGTCATAAATTAAATTGTTAATATCCGAGGTCATTATCGGGATGATCTTGAGGACTACCTAAAATGTCTTCGCGGTCTACCAGTCGACCGCGATCGACGTCTTGGCCACCCCTGGCGTATATGATAAGGCTTATATATAGGCTTATACAGCATTATACATTAATTTATATACATTTTTTGCATTAATAAATGCTCATTTTGGCTTTGAATTCACCTCATCCTATGGTCAATCGTGTATGTCATAATTTTCGTTGGAACCATGATAGTATACAAAAATAATTAAAATTCTTAAATTAAAACTTTATTTTGAAAAATCAAAATTTATTTAAACACATATATTTTAACAATTTGTTCAAATTATTAAAATATAATCATGCAAACATATTTTAAATTTTATACATGTTAATCGAACCCTTTTTTAAGATGTTCTTTTTACATAATTAAATAAAAAAATTCTAATACTGTTGTTTAAAATGTTTAATTTATGGTATCTACACACGAAAACAAGAATGAAAATTATGAATTTTATTTATTCATTCATGCTTTTGCAGCAGGAAAATTCCCCCCTTCCTTCCACCTAACATAAGAAAAGGATCTCAGACCTTAAACGCATTTTCGAACATTCCATCTAAAATGTTATCCTTTTTTTAAAAAAAAAAAAAAAAGAAAAAGTAGTTTTTCACTTCATTTCTCTTGCACCTGAAAATGGGTGTCCCCGATAATTCCGAAAGCTTGGATCGATATTTGCATATCGCTTTCTGTAAAGAGGATCATTTTTACGGCGTTTCTTATTATGCGAAACTTCTTATCGATGATAAATCCTAGAAATGTCCGGAATGTTACTCTTTTTTTTTTTTTTTCCTTTAGAATTTTTTCCCTTTCTTTTCCTTAATACCATGTCTGTATATTCAGTGGCAGGAATAAAATGCAATCATGGCCACTTAAAAAAAAATGGGGGAGGGGGTAGCTGATCATGAAATGATCTTGTCTTATTCCCTCTTGGTGCGAAGAATATCCCAATTTGATGGGAATACTCTGTTTTCTGTTATTGTATGTATACGGTGCATATTTAGTCCCTTTCCTAAGTTGGATTCAGTTTGATAGCTAAGAAAATGGCAAGGATTTAGTTCAGATACCATCCCTCTACTGCTTTCCCCCTTCTGTAGGGGAAATACTTCACTTTCCCCAGTATCAAATATTGCAATGAAACAAGAAAATCCCTTTTAACCCTAGGTATACTCGAAATCTAGAGAAGGAAAATCTTTATTTTTCGCATATTCTTTTCCAACTTCAAAGCTCCGATCCTATTCGTTCCGAGAACGATTTTTTCTTGGAGGAAAAAATAAAAAGATTGTTTCGCTTTCTTTTTTTTCTTCCATGTGACTTTTTTTTTAAAAAAAAAAAGGTTTTTTAGTTTCTTTTGGCGAAGGAACGCGATGTTTTACATAGTCGCTACTTCTTCCTTGGTGTTGAACACTGTCCCGGAAGAGTACCAACTTCCATTTTTCTGTGCAGTTTCAAAAAGTGGGAAAAATTACTACCAAGCAATTTCTGGGAAACCCGGTTACGAACTAAAGCTTCATCAGTCAGCACCCACCTCGCACATTCCTTTAACATTCATTCCTCTTTCTTTGCTTACGTGACATTCCGTACCATTCTCGCCTTTTTCTCGAAGTTGCATTATGCTTTTCTTCAGCGGAAGTAGAATTTGGTATCTCCGGACTCATTTACATCTCATGGAGCATCTCCTTTCCACCCCCATCCGATTGACATCAAATAATCGGGGGCTCACGCTGTAATAAGGAAAAGAAAGAACGCACCTTTTTAGTGGGGGAGAAAGCAAGAAAAGATTTACTTTTTCTCATTCAATTTCATTTCTTTATTTCATTTCTTCTGCTTCCATGAAATCGGCAACTGAACTGGAAAAAGAAAGTGATTTCAGAGGTTGAGGGGGAAACTTTCTCTTTCCTTATAAACGAAAAATCTGCATGAAAAGGAGATAGCGACGTGTGTGTGTGTATAACTTTTTTATTATTTGTCAAACGCGGATAAACTTCTTTGCCTCTGATTTGCAAGATTTTAATTTCAAAATAAAAAAAGAAACTTGAAAGAGATCTTTTAAAACGGAAAAACACCACGTTTCATATTATTTAAAAAAAAATAGAAGTGCTTCAGTTCATTTGATTGCATAAGTTAAAAGGTTATAAATGGATGAAAAACTGAGTATTCGATAAAGCATTGCCTATAAAAATAGCTATGGAATATCTGAAATAAATATTATACAGCTTTTTTAATTTTTAGTTCCTTAGAAATTTAATAATTTAAAAAGATTTTAGCACATTAATGAGGTAAAAAAAATGCTGTAAATATTAGAGTGTTGAAATAACTATTTTTTGCAGCATATTTTATTTTTTGCAGCAATTAATAATTAAAGAAGAGTATATATCGCATAATAAGAATGCTGTTATATATATTCCCATATAGAGACAAAAATGTAAATAACTTACATTTATTTTGTACAAAACAGGCGAAAAATCAGTAAATTATTTGAACTTATGTACTACTATACATAAATATTTTCATATTAATGTTTTTATTTATGAAAAGATATAAATAAATATGGCAGCAAATGGTATATCCAAATATTGTTACATAGCCCAAAAAATTATAACTAGTTTTAACCGTACTAAAAAATTTTATATTACGATTTTATAAATTATAATATTCATTAGTTATAAAAGAGCACTTGTTTGAATTATAAATTTTATTAAATTAAAAATCAGATGAAAAAATTTTTTTCAAAATACTGACTTCATAAATTTTGATAAATTTTTCAAAGTAAATAAATAAAAAAGCGTGTTGCAAATACATTATTATATTTTTAAGCGAATCGACTGTGTAAATACTCGAGAAAAAATAAATATTATGTACAAACTGAAGAATAAAAAAAAAACTAACATTTGACAAGTAAATAACTTCCAGAAAAAATGTCTGCAGAAACATAAATTTAAGACACATTCTTAACGTAATGACTATATTTCATTTAATTCTATAAAAAATTTGACAAATGGTTATTATTATCTAAGGCAATTTTTTTAGAATGAATCCTCAGACAACTATCAAACTCCATTTATAAATAAAAAACAAAGTTATAGTAGTATTAACTGCATGTATTGAAAAGATTATGCTACTTCTGTCTTCTAACATCAATAGCGAAACAAAAGATTGCTATTGACTCTTGCAACTACTAATAACTCGTAACTGAAAATGTTATGGATTTAGGTATAGAGCTGTAAAACGCTAAGATTAACTAAACTGATCGACGAACACATGACAGATGTAGGTTATATAATCTTTTAAATATTCTAAAAAATCCATTATTTAAAGTCAGGATATTGATTTTTCGCTCTTAGCCCACATTCTATTATAAATTGTTCAATTCTGTAAAACTAATTGAATTTTCAGTAATATGGTATTTAATGTACATTTATATGAATAACTATAATATATATATATATATATATATATATATATATATATATATATATATTAAATAAGTTTCAATAAAGTCACAATGTTCATATTTATAGGGAAAATTTTATAAAATAGGTCTAAAACATTAATATTAAATTCAAAAAGAATTTTTTTCAAAATGTGACTGAAAGAAGCATCTGTCTAAAAGAAGTTTAATTATGTGCCTAATCTTTGCAGAACATAACTTCTCACCTCATTTTTATAAAGACATTTATATAATATATGAATTTTTATTACCAATAAAGACTTTAGTGTTTAAAGTTTGCGGTAACAAAAATCTTCACTTTAAATATACAACTTTTTTCATAGAAAAAATAAGATTAAATGAAATTTTTTGATTGCTTATTATAAGGTACTGATCTTTCATCATTCAAGTAATTGTTTTAAACTTTGTTTAAAATACAAAAATAAATTCATTGAAACCTGTAATTATTGGCTGAAAGAGTGTTTTATAAGGTGAAAGCATTCAAAAGAAAATTCATTGTCATTTTGAGTAGATTAATAAAGCGAATATATATATATATATATATATATATATATATATATGATTTTAAGAGAAGAAGAAATATTTACCATCATCTAGTTTTATGTCTTTAAGACGATTCTTATGTTCTCAAGAAACCAGTGAGTTGGCTATTTCGGTACCAGCTGGTGCGCTCCATTCAAACAAATTTTTATTCGCTCTATTACTCAAGACACTATATCGTTGCATTAGATTTAAGTCCAAATTCAACTGCAGTAAAATGCAATTGCTTGTCAAAGCCTATATTTCACTTATCCTAAAATAATGTTTATCTGGCCGTTTATTTTAAGAAACGTTTTCAGTTGTACGTGTGTGAAGATTTCTGGCTTGGAAGGTGAAACACGTTCGATATGTTTATTGCTCAGGCTTCTGCTTATAAGGTACTCTACCAAAATAAAGTAATAACAAAAACTTAAAAATAAAATAAGACTAGCAATTTAGCTTAACTTGACTCTCAACTATTCGTTAGGCCTCACGAAGAACGTATCATCTAAGCTTATCGATCTTATCCTTTCTTAAAACCATTTGAGACGTTATCTTTCCCATCTACTTGCAGCTTAATAGATGGTTCGATGGATTGTGTGTAAAAAATGGCTTAGAATATCAGGAAAAAGCAATATTTTATTATTTACAAATATAATCCTAAACACGTATCGTAATTTACGATGAGCTTTAATTGAATATATATTGGTATATTAAAACTAAATATTTACTATTTTCAACTATATTTTATTTCTATGGATGGTACTATAAGAAATCTCTAAAAGCCTATTAAAATTGCTAAAATCACTCGAAAAATATTTGATCAAATTTATGAACTGTCAATTTTTTCAGTTCTAGAAAAAAAATTTAGGGTTAAAAATTTTATTTTTTTTAAATTCATATCAGTTTATAATTTCCAAGCCTTAAAAATTTTTTAAACATTTTAAGAAATGAATTACAATAATATTCCTTAGAAAAATTCCTGAAAATCATTTTCTTTAATATAATCTTTATTAAGTGAAAGGGTATAAAATATTTTCTCCAATTAGTGAATATTATAAATTCAAAGAAAATAAGTATGTAGTTTTAGTTTAATATACCCTTTAGTTACCACAATTACAGTATAGTAGTTAAAATTTGCATTATAGAAATTTGTGAAGATCAGTGTATTATCTACATGTGACGATCTTGTTAATAAGCCACATTAAAATTAGTTGTCTCAAAGTTCGTCATATGTACTTTGTCATAAGCCTATGTGTTGCTTTATGCCGTTAAATAAATATAAATAGAATATTTTTAACAATAATTTTAGGTAAATAATTATTGAAATAAAAGTTTGAATTTTATTTTTAACTCTTTCCTAATTGTATCTTTTGGATAAAATTGCAGCATCAAGAAAATTAGAAATTAGTAAAGTCGTATGCAATACAATGTGAGGAAATGTTTTCCTCACAATTTAATCAATGTACAGATGTAATCATGAAAAATACATTTGTGATGCGACTTTGAGAAATACAGCAGCCATTATTTAGTTGAAAACTCTAGGCTGTAATCTGGATAAGTATTTGATATAAAAATGAGATATAATGAAAGATAAAAGTTCTTCAATTCGTTAGGTTTCAAAATATGCAGGAGATCAGCTTTCATCTCAGTTCGCAAATAATAACTTTTTAATCTCAAGGCAAACAGTTACCACATGTTTTCAATAGATGACAAATCTAAAGATCAATAGATGACAAATCAAAAATGCAGGAAGTTGCCTTGTACAGCACGTCCAACGCAACTTCCTGTATTTTTAATACACTGTAATCTAATGGCGAAACAGCCTTTTCGTGATCATATGGTCATGGGATTAATTGCTGCAATAGATTAACAACAGTAACTGGCCTATTGTATTGTGCTTCCATATCTAATGATGTGAGTACTTGAGAGTCTTTTTGGTCTCCGCTTTTACAACACGTGTATACGAGCCGTTATCTATGGAAAAGCTTCCTGAAAAGCAACTCAATGTTCAAATACCTTACATCAATCATATGCTATTTGGAAGTAGTCGACATTATTTATTATATGGACAAATGATGTCCAGTATACGTACACAATGGTATCACTCATCAACAATCTAAGTTTTACACCACAAGAGAGATGGAAAGAATAAGCACTGGCGAAATTTACTTTCTCCCAGGCTCCAATACGCAATTACATTCTTTATAATAATGTATGCCACTAATTGACCAATATTGTCTTAGACACGATGCATTATGCCATTAAGATAATTTCAATAATGGTAGCGATGCTGATAGTTCATAGTGGGGCAAATGTCATTGCATTGTCAGTGAGAACATCATCCATATAACCAATTTCCTGCTCTAATGAAACGTGTTACTTTTATGAGTTAACTGTAGTAGTTCCAGTCTTTTTGAAGACAAGGGCTATGAGTGATGTTGCCTGTGCACATTAACTAGTTCTTTGCTAGTTTCTTCCTGCTTACCAATTATAGCTGTTTTGAGAAAAAAGCTTATTTATTTGTTGAGTTTTGGAGTTTTCAATGAATTAAAATGGAATAGTAATCTCTCTGAGTACTTTCATGGAATTTCGTCTCAAATCAGCTCTAATAATACCGAGAAAGAATCTAGTGCAATCATTTTAACGAAACAATAGTAAAAATTAAATGGAATTGAAATTTTTTTAATGAAGTTCTGGTCGAGGGAATTTTACTCGGAGTTAGTTTAATTCATGCACTTTACAATCTTAAATACAATACTATTTTTAACCACTAAAACAATTTATAAAAGATGAAAAAATCTCATTGAAAGTTGTTTATTTAATCAGAAATATATTTTGAGAAAATGTATCTCTGGTATAACAAGAACCACTAGAAAAAATGTAATACGCCTCACTTGATTTATGCGCAAGAGAATTCATGCCTTTTAAATATATTTCAAAATGTCCTCTCATAGCTTTTCTTTTGTGAACATTACTAAACTATTCTTTTTGACCTAGATATCCGTACAGATATGTGTAAGTTTAGCTAGTATGACAGAATTAAAAATGCATTAAGCCAAGCAGTATTTCTGTCTCTGTTTTACTTCCATTTGAATAAATTATTCATGGCACACAAATTTATGGATTACAATAGGCCGTGCTGAATGTTGCTCCGTTATTAGTCAGTCAGTCGAGATACCGTTTAAACTGTCTAGAATACAGTACCTTTCTACCCAAGTACACTTTATATGTGTATTATTAGTACCACCTACTCTCTTCTACACTACAGACATAAGCCGAAACTTTAAATCACTTTTCTCTCCAACTAATTAGGGACAGTTTGCTGAGGTATGAGTCCTCGTGTGTTGCATCCGCATTTCTGTCTTACCGGGGCGCATCACTCACGGAAAGACACGTTCCCCCTGAATCATTGCAATTTCGCGGGGCGCCAACTTTCCCTGATGGATGAATGCGCCCAGCCCCAGAAATGAACTTTCTGTGGGAGCTGTGGGGGTGAGTGGTAGTGTGGAGTTATGACGCACTTTTACACATCCCGCTTAAATTAACATAATCGTTGCGTTGGAATGGTGAAGCCGTGACGAACCGCACGACTGGACATTGCGCTTCAGAATGTATGTGTGTGTGCGTGCATCTACTAATGGACAGTCGGCAACATGACTGGTCTTCCCTTCTTCAAAAATATATTCCACCCTTAATCCGGCATTTAGAGGGGATTCAGAGCTTAGAATAAGAGAGGAAATCCCTCTTCTTTTGTTCAGGAAATAAATCTTCTTGATAGTGATATCATGCGAGAAAAAAATGTACCCATTCGATTCCCTAAGAAAAGATGGGGCATTAGAGCGAAATAAAGAGACACATTTTCATTTTTACATTTAATACTTCAAACAAACATATAAATTTAGTTCACTTCATATTTCCTTTGTGGGGTTTCAAACATTTTCTAATAGTTTAATCCATACATGCATTTTAATAAAATCATAATATTTAAGTAATGCTTAGAAAAAGCAAAGTGTTATTTTGTATACAAATAATACTTAATTTATATACAATTATATTATCTTTAATATTTGCTGGCTTAAGGTGATTATATTGATTCAATCTGATTGATATGATTCATAAAGTTCAATCATTTTTCTACTTGTGTGCATTATGTATTATTGTAACTAAAATGAAAATTATTCATACTAGTTGCAATAATATTCAATTACCATTCTTAACTAAGAAATGAAAACTCCGAATAAATTTTCTATCACACATTCCTTGTTTAATTAGGTGATCAACTGCTTGAAGTAAAGTTTCGAATACATAAAATATAGCAGTCAATCTTTATTTTAAAGAATTTGTTTTAAACTTGTTTGAAATGAACGCAACTAATAAATTATATAATTTTTCGTTACTGTAAAAAATGTGAGGTCAGGTTATTTAATGTGAACTGGCGTATGTGTTACAAAACAATGACAATCGCCTCAAATATAAGAAAAAGTTTTAAATTTATTTCCAATATTTCTTCATTTGAATGAAAGCAATTAATGAGTCTTTAGAATTAAAATTGGAAATGCTGAATTTAAATGCATTCTTTTAGTGGCAATTTGTATACTCTAAAGTAGCTTATGCAGCTAATTTAATTTATTAAAATGCTTTACTATTCCTTACTATTTATTTAATGTAAAACTTAATAAATTTGTATAAATTCATATTTTTTCAAAATTTATGTTTTATTTATTATTATTAATCTATATATGGAATATGAAATTGATCATTAAGAATTTTAATAATTACTCATCAACATATAAACATTTAAGGCACTATGAAAAATTTAATGATAATCAAGTTTTAATTATTTATTTTATTATCATATCAAAATTTAATTACAGTTTCACCCATTGAACTTTTGTCTGCTGCATAAATTAAAAACGTACTATGTCAGGAGAGACAGAAGCACATTAAAGTAAAATCTTATTTAGAATTGTCTAATAAAAAGTTTGAAAAAGGAAATGTAATCACATTAAAAAAGCAATCATATTAAAAATTTAAACTACATCAAAAAGTAAAATGATAATAGAAAAAGTAAAACTTTATTAGAGAAAATTAAATCAATTGAAACCAAGTTGAATTAACAAATTAATTTTAATGCTAATACTGATTTAATTGCTTTACACACATTCAGTTTAAATACAACAATAAATCGTATTTGTGAATTTTCATTTCAGATGTCAGAATCCTATGATTAAAACAGATATTTTTTCAAGATCATTTTGAAACGTAAATTTGTTTTTCCAAGGATTATTTTAATATCTCACACACACATATTTCATGCTTAAAATTTCTTTTCATCAGTTCACTGTGAAGGCTCTTTTCGAAGAAAATAAATACAGATGATGTTCGAAAAATGAAATGAGTTCGTTATTAATCTTAGAACTTTGATATCGAACGACTTTAGCGATAAAGCGTTGGCAATCTTCACACAATGTCTGAGCGATTACGGTAGTCAAAAGTTGCGTTATTTATTACTAGCGACAGGCAATAACTTTTCCCTGCATCGTCTAATGACGAGAATCATCGAATAACCTAAAAATACTTTTATTTTATCTGCCTGCTTTTGTGTCTCCCTTTCCAAACATATCCTTCAAGCAAGTTAAGATGGAATATCGTGCGTGGTAAAATAATTCTGATGCGTTTTGTACCAGGAAAGTCTTGGAAAAATGAGTTCAACGACGTGACAAATAATCGGCAAAAATCACAAAAACCCCCTCAATCTATGTAATTAGTCTTTGTTACCATTAATGAGTCATCGTTTGCAGTTTGGGGCTGGAATTTTTTTTATGAAGCTTATTTCCGTATCATGCTGCACAGCAAAAATGAAATTATAAAAAATTAAAGAGTAGATAAACTCAAAAGGAAGTACTCGAAATTTAAAAGAATATTTTTAGGAGGACACGATGAAAAGTACAATGTTGGAAATAAAAAATTAATAAAATACAATCCAGCTTCCGTCACTATTTTGTTAGAAAAAGATTTGTAATTTCACGTATGAAAATTTGTTATAATTTTTACTTTCCCTTTTTCTATTATTCATTTCCATCAGCGAAATTATTTTTACGCTTTTGAATTTCTCAGAATGAAGACGTGAATAAAACGTAGATCTTTACCAGGAGTGGCAGCATTGTTGCAAGGAGAATTCAGTGCAACAGTGGTGCACTTTGAAGCTAGGGCTAAAGTGGCGTAAAAAAATTTCCAAAAAAAAAGAAAAGATGATGCGTGTCATTTTAGCTTCTGTCAGCTAATTAAAAATTGAATTCCCCCAACTTCTGAAAACACTCGACCGCTATCAAATAAGATATTCTTGGAATATTCCATTTGCTTAAAGAATCCTCAAGCCATGCGTACACTTTATCAAAAGTCATTGTCATTACATATTGCTTTTTAAAACGAGCTGTTACTGATGACACGTCAAAATATATTAAAGCATTTCCATGTGTTCCGCGAGGGAAAAAAACGTCTTAATGAAAGGAAGATTTTTAAAATGAAGGAATGAAACGGGCAAAAAAAAACAGCTATTACTTCAATTTTAAATGTTCCTTGGCATATATTACGGAGCTTTTATTATTTCAATATTTGCTCATATATAAATTTTTTATTCAATGAGTGTCTTTGTATTCGTGTATGTCCATTCACTGCTTCATTGAAGTTAATGAGCGTATAACTTGGACTTTTTTCTCATCATTTTAAATTTCATTAACAAAGAAGAAAGTTGGCATTAGAGCATGCGTTTCAGTATAATTAAAAGAAAGTGATGTTATAGTTTAAATTTTTTGTCATGTATACACTGCATTATAATTAAATGTCGAATAAATTTAAGCAAAGCTTTGATAAGTAAGTATCATTATTCCATAGTTTCTGAAAAATTAAAAAAGTGGGAGAGATTATATAATTAAATAAAAATATTTGGTAAATAACACTGTTGATTTGATACACGCACTTTTTTCTATTTAAAAAATTAAAATTCACACTTGTTTAAAAAATATTTAGTCTTGACTGAAGAATTTTAAATTGCTTTTTAAAAATATTTTTGTCTCACTCCTTTAATTGGCAAACTAAGGAAAAGTATTTTTTACTTCAAAATTTTGCTGGCAGTAAGAAAATATGTGCTGTAGAATTATCATGCAAACCTTATTTTTATAAGTAGGTGCAAAGCTTTCTTTTTCTTTATCTACAACATGGTCTCAAATAAATTATTTTTCCTTTGTAGAATTGTTCTTAGTTTAAGTAAATTAGTATTTCATTGCTGAAAATAAATGAACATCTTTATCAAAATGTTTCATTCTCTTATTTTTTATTGTGAAAAAATAGCTTTATCGCTTTAATTTTAAGCTATTTTAAACAGAAATAAACCATTAGTAGGTTTATTAAACAATTTAATGGTTTAGTTTCTTTTGTAGGTTTTCAGAATTCTTACTTGCAGCTTCGGGTTACCTGCAAACAAATTAAGATCATTATTTTTTTGCAGTCTAACCAATCACAAAAGTTAACATTAAGTTATTTAAAAATGTAAATTTTTAAATAACATAATGCAATAACAATTCATTGCCTGTTCTACATTTAAATATACATAAAATGCACTTTTATTTTTTAAAGTAAGAATAAAATTTTTAAACTCGCGTGTGACATTTTTTTATCTATTTTAGCAAATGATGATTGTTTATTTGCTAAAATACAATCTTGTTGATTTCCAGATTCTAGTAAACTTCCCATTTCCAATTACATTAAATCCCTAATTGTATTTTGTATTATCACATTATAAGAAATCGTTTTGATTTTTTAACTCTTCAAAATCATATTTGTCACAGGTTAATCATTTTAAAGAATTAGATATTAAACGTTACTAAGAATTAGATATAGATTAGCATTTCTTTCCAAATTTTAAGCATGCATGATAAATTATACTTGAAAGTAGAATTGTGAATAAACAAATAGATTTTGACAAAATTTATTAAGCCTGATATAAATATGCTCGAAATAAAGTCTTTGATTTAGATTTACAATTAATTTTGTCAAAAAGCACTACTAGTTCTTTAAAATATTTATTTGTCATAACTACGCCCTTTATGGTTACAAATATTAATTTTGTTTTACATTTATTCTTGTTTTAAACAGAAATAAATATCATCAGTACTGACAAGTATAATCATGATTAAAGAATAATATTCAATTTTTTTTTCTGTCACACAATTTGTAAATGACTTTAAAATGTTTAAATAATAATGTATATTTAAGTCACAAAAACTCTGCAAGAAAAGAATAATTAACTCTCCCACACACATATATGAATTTCAAATTTAACTCCTTAGTAAAAGGAACAATTTTTTGTAATAGGTGCTTTTGAAAATACTTATCTAATAAAAACATGAGAGTCAAAAATGTGTTTTACAGTTAGATTGTTTTTCTAACGCATCAAAACTTTAGAATGTACTTTATCTGCAATTGTTTCCTTACATTTTTAAATAAAAATTCAATCCTTATATTCACTATCTGTTTCTAAGTTTTCTAAAAGAAACATTTCTTCCTTTTCTGTATGAGCAAAGAAAAGCATTGCTAACCCCACGTAATAAATCTTCATATTCTCACAATCTGTATAAGACATTTGACATTTTTTCTCGGAAAAAAAGTTTCCTTTGATGTGCAAGATTTGCAGCCTCTCGTGTTTAGCAGAAAATGGGTTAGAAAAAATCTATGATTAATTAGGCAGTCAGCCCTTCGTAGTTTTCGAGAGCCATACTCTTTCGAAAACTGAAGTTTATATATATATATATATATATATATATATATATATATATATATATAGA
>JAPDSC010072289.1:107596-122650 GCA_026290005.1 Latrodectus geometricus
GCAAAATAAATTTTGTTTTGATTAATGAGCTTAAAAACTTAAAGATCCAATAAACAAAACTTGCAGAAAGACAAAGTAATTTTTGGTAAATTAAGCAATTGTGGTAAATTGCAAGAAACTAAGTAATATCCTAAAACATGATTTTCCCTGATTTTTAAACCCATATCTTAGTCCTTTTATTATTTAAAAATCATTCACCTTTTCATTCTTATTAGGGTTTTTACAACTATAGTTCATTTTTTCATGAAAATGTTCTTTCTAATTTTAAATTTTGTCTGATATATGCATTTAAGTCAAATAAAATGAATTAGTTTTTTTGCAATGATGTTTCTCTTGATATTCAGTAATATAAGATATTTGCCCTAGCTTCTGAATTTAATATTTAAGCAGCTGGAGTCCTGTCCTTCATCTCCTATAGAAACTTTGAATTAACCTCTTACACAAATCCAAATACCACACACAATCTCACAGTAGACTTTTGGATATTTCTCCCATTCCACTCCGGATCTGCGATTAAACAGAGTACCTTCAAAATTTCCTAGGTGTTAGAAAAGTTTCTCTTTTCCTGGCATAAGCATACAACATTACGGCGTTGACAACTAACTCTACTACAAACACACCCATTTAGAAAATGTTTTCATTCTTTTTTCCCAGCTAACTTCCCTCAAATTAAGTACTAAGGTTTCCCTGCTTTAAAAGGAAACTCGGCTTTAACTGATGTGCCTTTGTACTCCTTTTGGAATATTTTGCATTTACCTTAAAGAAATAAACGTCTATTGCTTACAGAAAATCTTTGTTTAAGCCATCAAGTTTCCCGAATGAATTTCTCTTGCAAAAGTTTTATTTTCGAGAATATTTTGGTGAGATCTAAGTATAGTTTTGGAAATATTTAAAAAAAAAATTTATTCTAAATGTAGTTTTTATATATAGTTAAAGGTTGCGATCATATTTTGTATATTTTAATATAATTGAATTTTATGGAATTATGTTACGCCAATTTTGTCTCGAAAATGTCATTTTAACCATATCACACAGTTCATTAATCATAAAATAAATCATCAATTCAATTTAATCCCTATGGTTACTTGGAGCTGTTAAATAAACGTTTCAGCGTATAAATCACTAATAGAATTTGTGCTTATTTTTGTATATCTATAGTGTAATACATGAAGTATTTAAAGATAATTTTTATTTAAAACACACAATCTGAAAGAACTTCTTTTGGCATAAAGGTAGGAAACCACTCTTCAGATCAAAAAGTCTTGAGTCCGAGTCCAGATATTCTTAAACGCAGATGGGTTTTGCTTTTTTTTCTTTCTGCATGCACTTTTGTCGGGAAGAGATCTTGGGAGATTTTCGGGTTTTCTCCCTTGTGGCATATGAATTCAGTTCACTATCTATTAAATGTCCTCGCAGAAAGCAAATACGTGATGGGCCCTAAAATGTTAAATCAAGTAGTAATATCTACCTTTAAAAGGAAACTTGGCTTTAACTGATGTGATTTTATACTCCTTTTGGAATATTGTGCTTTTACCTTCAAGACATAAACGTCTATTTCATTCAGAAATATTTGTTAGGTCGTCAGAAATCTTTGCTAAAATTTAGACCATTAGGCAGACTACATTGCAATATCAAAACGCAGTCAAGAAGAAAGAAATATGCGTTATTATATGAGAATTTAAAACTATAGTTGCTGTTAGAAAAGCAAACCAGGGACAACAATGAAAGTCAATAACAAACAAATCAAAACAACCCATTACAATGTAAATTTAGTAAATACAATGTAATAATGACTAGCTGGTAAAAATTATTTATTGGTTTGCTATGATTTGTTGATAAAAATATTTTTTATTCTGAAACCATGAGAAATGGTTTATATCTCTCTAGCTGACATTATACAAACAAATATTTTGCGCTTTTTTATTTAAAACAATATGTAAACTAATACCGCAATTAGCTACACAATGGGCATTGTTGGCAATCTAGGGGGAAATAATAAATTATTTTTTTACTTGACTGTAAAAGTTACTATTCCAATCTACATTCATGATATTCTAGAACAAATTAGGAACTAAACCCTTTGAAATAGGAAACAAAGTTTTAACTCTATGCTACATTTGATTTAATCTAAAATTACATTTATTTAAATCCAATCGTAAATCCTTTTAACTGAAATCTAAAATATTTGGGAGCCTCTAGTTTGAGCTCCCATTATCAATTTATCTCATAGCTACACACTAGTAGACAAATGTATAGTTTTGCAAAAAATATGATAAAAATTATTAGCACTGTATGGTATTTTTTCTCATCGATGATTGTCTTAAAATCTTCCAGAAATTATTTTGAAACAAGTTTATGAAAAATACAATATTGACCAAGACTCATGTATTTCTACTAGGATGTTAACTTTAACCACCCGAATGAGAAAACAAAAGCTTTACATTTAGCCGACATAGCATCATAAGAAATAAAATGCTTAACTAAATTCAATTGTTGATGAAGCAAACTGTTCTTTCAGATTATATCAGCTCCCTAGTGGTATAATTATTTGGCCTCCATTGAGTCTAAGTAATGTGGTGGTCTAAGTGATGTCATTTGTAATGATAGGCTTTCATTACTTCTGAGCATGTCTCAAACTTTTTCTGGGTGTTGATTCCCTACTAGAAATGCAGGTCAGGTACTGTATGTTAGTAGGGCATATTAAAATTTCTCAGACTATCAGTTAGAAATGTCATTTATTATACATAAAAAATATCGTATTTACATTTGAAATTTTGTTATATAAACTAAAACAACCTTAATTTATTAATAGAAAAGCAAAGAATTATTTAACAATATATATCACAAAAATGTCTAATAGAGTTTCCTGTTTGACTTGGACAAGGAATTGAAATTGTTTTTAAAATATTTTCATAAATGTTTTATCCCGAAATACTTTATTTAATTACTAAAATGGACGTCCCTATCTCTATTAAAACATTTACCTTATTTAAAAACTTTAAAGTAATTAGATATAAAAAATTTGAGCAACATATATATTAAATAAGCTATAAACTTTAAAAACGGAATAAACAACATTGTTTATAGAAAACAACATTCTAATTATCTAAATACTTTTAATCATTTTTCTTTTATTAAAAAGTAGATTTTAGTAAATAATTCTTTACTTTTTGTTGTATCACAATTATCATTTCTTAATGGAATTCCAAATCTGAATAATACTTGAACCAAAACAGCCAAATATATCATCTAACAATTAAATGTCATACTTTTTTTGCATGAGTAAAAAGTTGAAAACTAGCGATTTTCTGATGTAACACTTGCCTTTAAGGATTGAATTGCGTGTACAAAAACCAATATCTTATCTCTTAAATTCAAATTTCTTTTTATTATTACGTCAAGAGCAATTATTGTCCTATAAACGCTTAGCCCTATGTTTCTACAATGCATAAAATAGTTCCGCTTTTTTTATCCATGTATTTTCTCATTTTTATTTAAGCAAAAATGAAAGGAAAGAAAGTATTTGATAAAGAAATAAAAAATCTTTTGTATGGATTCAGATAAAAGCATTGTCTGGATATTATACCCAACAGAATTTAATACATACTTGTCGATTTTTTTCTGTTGCAACAGGAGAATAGATGTGTGGAATATCTCACAATCTTATACACTTGCGTATAAGTAACTTTGTATAAAGATCTTTGATATTGTATGCATGAAACTTTTCTAAGGAAAATCTTAAACTTGTACCTTTTTTTGTTGGAATACCAGGATGAATCTCTGGAATAATTCTTTATTAATTGTTCACATTTATTGATCAATGATTTTATATCTAAAATAAAGTGTTTCTTCAACAACTTGAGATTTATTTTGATAATAAGTATCCATATTTTTAATGCAAAATATAAAGCAGATTTTAACATTGTGTATATTAATAAAATTAAGCACATTTTTAGAAATACCTAAATAAAAGCATTTATTAAATCAATTTTTTTCTAAATATACTTGTATAAGTATTGAAAAGTGCAAATTTTGAAAAATGATATTGGCCAATATCTTGATATAACCCAATGCTATAACTGAAAATCAAATTAGTTATTAAACAGAAATATTTTAAAATTATCACGTTAAGTGTAAGAATGTCATATACATTAAATTAGAATTAATTTTTCTGAAAGAAAATATTCAGTTAGTAGTAAAATAATCAATTAATATGCATATTACGGTGTAAAATAATAGAAAATAACAAGCTTAAAATAATAGCTAGTTTCATAAAATTACTTTCTTGCAATTTTATTGACAAATTGATTTATGGGAACAATGTTTGTTTAAGCAGTTATAGTTAGATTCTAATAGAAAAAATGTAGAATTCTATACTTTGATATGTGATTCTCTTCTCCCATTTTCGGCAAAAAAAAAATTTGATTATAACTTTATTTTATATAAAACTTACAATATCCTTTAATTGTTTTGACCACAGTGTATTTAATCTATTAAGGTAATCGTAAACGATGGAAGATTTTTGATTTCTCTGCAATCACCTATTGCACTCATATGATAAGAAAATATGCTTCAAGGATATGAAGAATGTCGTTTCGATTGGAGGAAGTAATTGCTTATGACTTTACGTGGTATATATAGAATAGATGTATTTCAATTTATCTAAGAATATACTACCCCAACAATCATGTGAAAAGATATAAACGTAAATTTTACCTTCTCGAAAAAAAATTTCTACTGCCATTTGAGAAATAGCAAACAATTCCGTTTTTCGTCAAATCATATAATGTCACATAATCAAATCACATAACCGCTTTGGACTCTTCCTGAAGACCCATCTTTGATATTATCCAAGGAGCATTCCTTGGATAATACCAAAGATGGCTCTTTAGAATCAGTCAACAGAATATATTCACAACATATATATTATATATTAACATGTCTTCTCAAACATTTCATCATTTGGTATGATGTGAAAGACACACAGATAACTGTTTCTCAAACTTACAGACCACATTAACGAGAGATTCTTTGTGCCGCAAGCATTGACACAGTAACATTCCAGAGTTTACAGCTAGAAAAGATTGTAATTGATGTATAGTTTGTGGTTTATATGCACATAGCTGCAAATATAAGTCAAAGTTACTCACAAAAGAGTTGGAGACCCTTGAATGAATTTTTCAAATGCCAAATAAGAGGCTCGAAGTTGTTCCCAATGTCCATAAATGATAGAAGTTGTTATATTTTTCTTCTATTAACCAATATCTGATATAATACTACTTCTAACTTTTCGATAACTCATAATCTCAATTTTTTTCTTAGAATGCTTCGAATCATTGTTAAGAATTGTTTCTCTCCTCTTAGATTTTTTAACGACTAAAATTTAATTTTATCTCAATCAGTCATTTTTGTGTTTCTTACATCCATGACAGCGCCAAAACTTGAATGCTTAAGATTTCACTTGAATTGGCCTATTTTTCAAATATTTTAACAGTTTTACTGTCTTTTCTTTACGTTTAGAATTCTATAAATAATTATAAAATAAAACAATAAACATAAAATACGGATTCTATATAGAATCAATAAAAATTAATCATGATTGAAAGAATCACCTTTTATATAAATGATTAAACAGATATTTTTCTAGTTGAATAAACTCCTTATTCAATTAAGAAATTCTTCATTTAGTTAAATTATAGTATTTTACAATATAAAAATATTTTAATGTGGGGCCATGAAAAATGCAGTCATTTATGAACGATCAACATTTTTAAAAACATTCATTGTTTGATTCATGCAATGTCTCTGGAGTAAATCAAGGAATATATATCAACTCTAAATCAAAATAATAAATAAATAGATATTCTTAAGAGTTTGATTATATGGTGAGCTTCTAATTTCATAACTAACATGTGCTATATGAGTATTGTAAATCTACTTCAAATTGTATATAGTAATTCCACAAACGTGTAGCATTACCATTATCTTACACATGTTTAAGTGCTTTTTACATAATATAGAAATTGATTACTATACATTTACTTTTAATTTTTTTTGTAAGAAATATCTTTTGATTATTATTTGAAGTAAATACATTCAATGCTAAATTTAAGCTATAATTCTTTTCAAAACTGTAACAGTTAACTCTCTCGTGAATTTCGGTGTAAAATGCTGCCTTTTGACAGTAGACCCTTAAAAAATGTAATAAATCATATCCAAAAAAGAAGTTTTCAATAAATTTTCCTTTCATTCAATCTGTGTATATATGCCGTTTTTAACTAAATCTCTTAAATGTCTAAAATCATTCAAAATGTTTTTGCTTCACAAGTTAATTTAGTGTGCACTATTCCTTTCTTTAGAAACTCATGATTTCGTGTGTATTTTTATTAATTTCTGATTCAGATTAATTTTTTGATTGTTTTAAAATTCACTCTTTAAATTACTGAAAAAAGAAATCTTTTTTTATTTCAAGAAAATGAAGTCTTGTAATTATTGAACTTTTTACTCATTTATTTAGTTAGATGGAATCTCAAAAATATTATTTAGTTGTTTGGCATTATAAGTTGAAATCAGTCAAATGTATTACAAAGAGTTTTTAATTTATTAGCTAATTATTTCTAATGTTCAAATAATTCAAATTGCGGATAGGGAGGTCTGGGTTTGAATCCCAGTCGGGGCATGGATGTACTTTCTCTTTCTCTCTCTTCTGTCTTTGTCCTTTCCTTGTATGAATGGGTTGTGAATGGTTGCCTACCCTATAAACGGGTTCCTATGGCATGTGTGTACTGAGGAAGTCGGACTCCACACCCAATTGCGGTTCAGTTGAAAGAGTGGAGCAGCGCACCCATACTGCCAGCCTGGTTGTCACTCGACAAAAAAAAAAAAAAAAAAAAAAAAAAAAAAAAAAGATTCAAATGAGAGCAAAATATAACATCATTACAAAAAACTCACAATTAGTAATTTATAGGTTTGTGTGTAAATTTTAATACATACTCTTCTATTAAGAAGCAAAGAATAATTTAAAGTTTAATTTAGAAAAACATTACCACGGTGTCTAAGAAAAAATAAACTAAAGTCACGTGTATTTTATTTTTTTTACATTTAACATTGAGATCTTTTTACATAATTTATACCCTCAAAAAATTTAGTTTACATCTTTAGCAATTTAAAAACATCTACTTTTGATCCAAATGATTTATTGAGCAAAATACATTTGTATAATAAAACATTCCTCTTAATTTTGGAAATGTATTTGTGCAATTTTTTAAATCCAATTAGAACCTTTAAATTGGGTTCTAATTTAATACATTTCAATTAATAATAATTTAATACATTTCAATAATGTAATACATTTCAATTTATAATTAAATTGTATTATATAAGAATAAATTCATTTGTGATAATTCCAATTTTAAATTTTAATTCTTCACATTCTTTAGAACAAAACTAAATATTATTGGAGTGGAGAGATACTTTAAATCAGAATTATTAGCTTAAACTATGTAGCAATCAACCTAATTTACTTTAGAAATAACATGTTCTAACTAGTCTTTTTAGAAAGATCTAATTTTAAGATCGGCCTAATTTGCCAGAAGAAAACATGCTTTAAAAACCTTTTAACTAACTCTAGACTCGAACAAAGGCAATCTCTTCATCTCATTCATTCAGTAATAAAAAGCCTCTCCACTGGGGTCTGCGTGACATGGGCTAGCGTACCAGATTTCTGGTAAAACGAGAAAATTTGCCAACTGACGGAGCAGACGTTCTAATTAGGTCTCCGTAGCCACATAATATATTTCAAGGAATAATCGGGAAACAAGAGTTGGGGAATAAAGCAAGTTTTTCGTGCTCTTCTTCAACCCGCCCCCAAAAGCGGACTAATTCCAGGATGATAATTGATGCATACTTAATAAGTAGCCATTATTAAAGTACATTCGAATGATACTGCTCTGAACTGTCGAGGGAATAAATGAGGCACCGTGTTTCGCTTGCCAGATTTTTGTATGTCTATAGTTGATTAACGGGAGGATTCTTTGCAACATAAGTTGGTTGGTTTGGTGTATTTAATAAAATGATCACATTAGCATAAAAAACAGTAACTGTGACCCCTGTAACAAATGTATTAAAAAATATGAATCGAGTAATTGGCTCAAATTATATTCGCTTACTACACGAGAAGTAATAATTTCGCAGCGTAATGAATACATCAAGCCCTACAATTTGTTGAAGAATGTTTAATAATTAGACCATAAAATTTGAAAAAAAAGAAATTAAAATGTCTTATTCATAAGCATTTTAATTTTTGTTTCAAGAATTTTTGTAACTAGAGTACATTTTAGAATTTTTTTTAACTACTTTCGAGCTTTTGTGTATTCTATATTATAAAAATAATAATAAAAGTATTTATATATTTTAGTTTAAAACATTAATTGTATTTTTAATGAATGAAACACAATAGCTTTTATGTTGTTTTCACTAAAAATATAAATAAATGTTACATTTAATTTATATGTTATAAAGAAAAATCACAAAATAACAATTTTTTTATTCAATTTGAGCAATTAAATTATTTTTTAAATTTTTAAACTAATAAACAAAATATTATTAGTGTACTTCTTTAGTAAATAATTTAAAAAATTAAAAAAAATACGTTTCAGTCTCTTAAATTTAACATAATGCAAAATTTACATATAATTTACACAATGTAATATTTGTAAAGTACAAAATGTTTTAAACACAATAGAAAATTTATTCTTCAATTTCAATACAATCATTTAAATATTTTTCCTTTTATAATAAACTTGCACTATATTTAAGTTAATTTATCTCATTTTATTTATATCTTGTTCTTACAGTTTTTTATTGGTCTTTTTTAAATAGAAATAAATGTTCATATGCAAATAATTTTTCTCAATTTTTTTTATTTTTCGATTACTTAAGATTTTTATACATATAAGGAAAATTGTTCATGTAAATGAAACTAAAATAGGTTTAATTTGATTTAAGAATTTGAAACATATTCTTAAAAGTACCCTTGACCTTTTATTTATAAGGTTTATAATTTTAAAGAAATTAACTCTAAGAGCCGTATTATTAAATATAATCTACTTCTTCCTTCTACAGTAAGAAAATGCTTATATTTAAACTATGCATAAAAGCAGCTCAAACTCCTAGAAAAAAATATTAAATTAAGATAATAGCGAAAATACACTTTGTTTCAAAAATTATATATAACAGAGAAAATGCATTAAATAAATTTTAGCATTTCTTTGAATGAATAATATAGTGAGAGAGTTAATTTCATGATATAACCAGTATATGCTTGGTAAATTTCTTTTTACAGAAACACATTTATCAAGGAAATCATGAAATTTATATTTCTAAGAAAATATGAGAAATAATTTTGTATTATTTTCTAGCAAGATATATTTTAACTCATTTACACTTATAAATTCTAAAATTTATTGAAACATATATGTCTAGAGGAATAGTATAAGTTAGCACAAAAAGGACCTTTAGTTATAATATTTAACATTACAGTTTCTGTAATATCCTCAATTATTACCTCTAAATATAAATCATGATTTATATTCCTTTAATTAGTTATAAGTCTTCAAAACGTATTGAAATTATTGCAAAAATTTATTTCAACTATTAAATGAGCCCCAAAAGGCTAAGGTAATTAAAAAAGTATCTTGTTAGTCTGTTTAGATGTTTTAAAAGTATTCAATAATGAATTAAATGTATACATAATTTTACTATAGTTTATTTAATTAAAATTCATAAATTTTTATTAAATAAACTATAGTAAATTTATGTATACGTGTGCAGATATAGTAACGACAAATTGGTAAATGATAATACTTTTAATAATGATCAAAAGTAAATAAAACTCCTGCATCCATTGCTACAACAGTTCTAAAGTTATGAAATTGAGTGAAGCAAAAGAATAATAAAAAGTGGATGAACCATTTGTTTGACGAAATACATAAAAGTAGTAAAGGACAATACAATGTACAGGAAACGGAGAAAAATCCGCGTGGTACAGAAGAAATCCTGAATATGCAAATTTTCCCTTCATATGACGAAGATAGAAGCATCCAGTAAACGTTGATTAGTGACTTACCAGATCAGTAGTTATTACATAAACATTCGCAAAACATCGTGTCTGATTATATAAATAAGGAATAGTTGAACGTTCAATTGATTTATAGAAATTAATTATTGATTAATTATTGACGTGTAAGCTTGTCCATTTACTAAAAGTAAAACCTAAGAAGTGAGCATCACACCAACTTTAAGAATTTTGATCGACGACAGAATCATATTTATCAATATTAAGAATCGTTCTTAATATTGATAAATATGTTTGAAACAGAAAAATGGGTAACAATGTTCGATACTAACGGATAACAATGCTTGATACCGAAGGACACCGCACTATTTGCCCACTGGAAATGGAAATTCGCTTAATTCAATTGCTTGCTTCTTTCCAGTAGACAAGTAGTACGCAAGTTGTTGCAAATGACCTAGATATTAGACAGCAGGAGATATAGAAAGTAATTCATCCTGAAAAGACACATTTCTTCCATTTGTAGAAAACACAACTAGTCGAAATTGGTTATCCTCTAACGACAGAATTCATACACCGAATTATTGATTTAATACAGAACAATCCATTTTCCCCGTAAATATTTTATTTTAAAGCATAGCAAGCCTTATGTGAAAAGGCATTATCTATACGTAAAATGCAAATATGTACGCAATCAAAAATATACCGATTACTATCATACTGAAAGTGCGAAACAAGTTCAGAGTTAAGATCTGAGCAGATATCTGGAGACATCATCGCTTCGCTTTCTCCCTGAATGTTTAAACAGAGGGAAAAAAGGGGGGGGGGTGAAATATATATATATATAAAAGAGACATTTACAGAAAATTTTTGTCTTTGAAATAACTGTGTTAGATTTACAAAACCTCTTCTAGCATCTAAATAAATCTGATATCATTAAGGATATACGTATTCATTTTATAACATTATACCACTATTAATTGAAGACTATTTATTTGATTATTCAAAGTATTATAATTATCAGAATAACTTTATATTCAAATATTGAAGTTCTTTAATACTACTAAGCGCTTTGAAAACGTTCGCATTTGTTATTGATTTGCGTGACAGTAAATATGAAGCCATTTGTAGTCTGAAATTTTCCGAAAGGCATTGTTTCGTTAATTTGAATCACATTTATTTGTTTCTATAACTTGTTCATATATGAAAATTCACCACTGCACTTTCGAAACTATCTATGCATTTTCAGTAAAAATGTTTTAATTGTGACCTGATTAAAACCTGCTACGTTTCATCTCAAATGTAAAGCAAATTTTTAACTAAACTTCAAACGTGAAAGCTAAACTACAAATGACTTATCATATATATTGAATTTTTACCACTGTTTAAGTGATTATTAATATTAGTAATTTAATTTAGAGACTGAAATTATCTTTTCCAGTCAATGGATTCATGTGAATTTTAAAATACCCAATTCTATTTTTCACTTATTAATAGTAACTAGTGTGACTTAGGTAACGGTAACTGTGAAAATAGTTTTGTATAAATTTTGATTTTCATTGAAAGTTTAATGAATATATATATATCAGTTTTATTCTAGTCTATGATACGAATAAAATTTACAATTATCATTTGATAAATCCAATCAAGATTCATTCATCAAAGAGACCTTTTTTTATTGATCATCAAAGGGTAGGAAATCATAATGTACATGAAGTTTTCATCGTATGTTTTCCCACTTATAATTATTCCTGCTTTGCGAGAGGAAAAAAGAAACATCTATTAAATTTTCGTATTTGTGGCAGATAAGAGTATTTAGTTTTAACTTCTCCAGGAAATGCTTAGGATAAATCCTCTCTCAATTGTTGGCGACAGTTTGAAGCTCGTTTGGGAAAAGCTCCCGGCGTCACGTGACACTCACCTAATAAACTTGTACTGTCAACTTTAGTAAATAGACATACCCAGAATATGATGTCTGACATCTGGTAGAAGCCGAAGGGTGATTTGCTCTGAATGGTTGTCACAAAAGTTTTCGATTTCTCCTAGGGAAAAAAATAATTTCCCCACGTTTGAGCCATTTCTGTCGTGAGAACGTGAGTCGAAAATGTTACACAATAGTTTGGCTCCTGCATTTTTTTATGGCTTTTTTTCGAATTGAGACGAAACGTCTTTGGATTTGATGTCCAATGGCAAACAAAACTTCTTCTGTTGTGTTTTTATAACTGGAGTTGCGGTTTTTCTTTTCCCGGTATGACGGACAGAAATGTTTCATTTATGATTGGTCGAAACTTAAGCATCAATCTCAAATTTTATAGAAGAATAAATTAAAAAAATAGTCAAAACTACGTGAAATTACAGCATTCAATTGAAATTTACGTTATAATGCCTAAAAATGAGTCCTTTACTAAAAGGAGAATGCTTTCCTTCTAATAATCATTTAACTTGAAAACAAACAAACAAAATTATTTTGACGTCGGATCTATGTATTGATTCATTGAAGAAGTTGTTGAGAAAATTAGTGATATATTAGTTTGGGGAAAAAGAAATCCATTATTTTTACGCGAACTTTTTGTAACTTCTTTCAGATTCGCTTTGTAAAAAGGTTTAAAACATATTTCATGAAGATTTTTAGGTCTTGTGCGAATCTACGACTGCTGGCATGCTGTCAAGTTTGATAATTTTTGATATTTTATAGACATTCTCGACGATGTTGTATCCATGTGAGGTGCATCTTTAGCATCCAAATACCCAAACGGAATCGACGAAACCAAAATTGTGTATAACTGGTTGTTACAGTCATATATAGGACGATAAACACCTTTCACAATTTTAGTCACCTGGTTAGCATTTTCGCCATTATAAAAGAAAAACTAAAATGTATCGAATTTTCTGTTTGTTGTCTTCTATTTTTAAAACTTTGTACTCATAACTGATTTAATCAAACAAAAAACCGCAAGAGAATATTTTAGTGTCAAATGTCACCTTTCCAATGAGCATAAATTTGAAATTGTTTCATAGATACCTCACGAGATAGCGATCACTACAGACGTCTACTGAAAAAATAATGCATAACTTTTTCCCCAAACTAATATATCCGTAATTTATTTAGTGTTTTAAGGGATTGTCCTTCATTTACTTTTAAAGTATTTTCTGGCTACAAGAAAATCCTTGAAATAGTCAAGGAACGAATTTTGTCTTAGTTATTTTCATCACAGTTTCTTTCCAGTCACTATTCAATAAAAGTTAAGAAGCTTTCGATCTTTCCATTCACTTACTACAATAAATAATTATAAATAATGCAAAAGAAACTGTTTCATATTTGGTTTGGCTTGAGGAAAATTTTATCTTAAAAATTTCCATTAAATTAATTATGGCGTATATTTGATTAAAGAATACAGAAATTATATTTATATAAAACTACATTAATATTAACGCAAATAAACCCCCTAGTGATAATTTTTATTAAAATATGTCTCTTTATGAACATCTGCTTTCAACAATAGAATTACTGTATTTGAATGAGAAGTTTTAAAATATTCTTTCTATAAGAGTTACTCATGTTTTTAAATATCGCAAAGTGAATAGTTTTACAGCGGAATTGCTTAACTCATCAACGTATTTTCCTTTCGGGTGGACTTTTCATAGATTGTGGTGTATAGTCACATTTCACTAGGGAAGAAACATAAAAGAAACTCTAAAGCACCCTCCTGAAAGAAAGCAAGAATGGAATCTCCCATTATTCGGAAGTTTTGAATTTTTTGCTTCCCACTCCAAAGTGCGTGTCCAACTACTAGGTCATGATGAGTCCACTTGGCAAATAATTTAGATTAAAGATTCAGTAAAAGATTGCAATTTTCACATTAGAAAGTTTAATACACTTAAAAGAAAATTTAGGTATAATAATTTAAGTAAAAATAAAAGTTTAGATATGTCTAATTTGCATTATGTCATTAATTAATTTATGAAAAAAAGAGTTGAAATTTTACCAAATGTAAAAATATACTTCCTGCAATAACATTTTGATATTATCAAACGAAAAATCATCATATGAGCACAATATTTTATTAAAAACTAACATTTTTTACTATTTGAAAAGGTATTTCTTAAATTTAAATTTTTATGCAACTTTTAAGTTAAAAGTGTATCACATTTTGTATACGATAGAAAAAATAATAAATCATTATAAGTTCTTTACTTGGTATGAATTAAAGAACATATTTTTATGTGCTTAGATTTATTAACTTAGTATTCTAAAATTATAACGCTTAAAATTGAGAATAATGAATGTAATCATCATCCATAAATAAGATATCAAGGAGAATCACTATCTTAAAATCTCCCTTTCTTTCTCATTGGTACAGTTTCGTTTCTACAGTCAAAATCTTTACTTTTATACCTATCTTAAAAGTCAAGCTAATAAGAGAAAGTGCATCTGAAAACCATTTGCCAAAATTACGACTAGAATTTGCGACAAAGGAAGATAAAAAAAGAGAAAACAAACAAAGATGGGAATGAGATAAGGCATTTTTCACCAGTTTAAATTGGATTCGTTTAAATTTTCGGGAGTTCTCTGCTAATAATAGAATTACGCTTTTGTGAGAAGCATTTCGTGAAGAAAAAAATGTAAGATGTTAGAAAATATTTTTGGGAAAGATCAAATAGTTTCACTCTAGAAAAATTTAGAAAATTGTGCACCAAACTGTAAATATACAAAAGTAATTTATAACGAGCTTTTAAACATTACTTTAACCAGAACTGTATGGAATATGTGAATAATCGAGAACAAGACATCAAACCAAGCAACATAACATTGATTATGTAATAATACAAATTACATCATTAGTTATATTATCTCTGATATCAAAGTATATATATACACTGTCTACCAATAAGTATTTGGACACCTATGCAGATGACGATATCAGCAGTCCTGAATTACGTCACGGCCTCCTTTGGTATATATCGTGTAGGAAACAGGATTG
>JAPDSC010072289.1:130721-154392 GCA_026290005.1 Latrodectus geometricus
TATATATATATATATATATATATATATATATATATATATATATATATTTGAGGAAGGACTAAAGAATTTAGTAGAATATAATAGTTTAGCAAAACCAAAAATATGTATTTTCTGTATTCTTTTCATGAAATATTCCATCTCATGTTGTAATTATTTTTATTGTTAAATTTATGGATACATTTGCTTAATCCAATTTAAACTGACTTAAACAAGACTTATCAAATATATGATCGTTAATGCTTATTAATATATTTCTACTTTTATTATATATTAATATTACTTACATGTTTACATACATCTTATTTTAATGATACAGAAATGAATTATTCATTTCGCCAGACAAGTTCATGTTTTAATTAATAAACACAAAATTATAAATAAATGGGAGTCAAGTAATTGTGTTTAGGTGCAAAATAAAGAATTGATTCTTAATTTTTTTAATATAAAAAAATGCTCATATATTTCTTCCTGACATTCAGCATAATGAGAATAATAATTATTTAGTACACAAAAAATGTTTGCAAACTGGAAATCATTTATTGTTTTCGACAAATTTCCTAAGTTGTATATAAAAATAATAAGTTATTTATTGTAAATAAAAGTAAACAAATTTTATTCATTAAAAATAAATTTTTAAATTTATTATTATATTGTTGCATAATCAAGCTTCGAAACTTACAAATACTGCGTCAAGAATATGTAAATAATCACCATTTAATATTCAAGAAATGAAAACAGAACTGAACTATATAATTTTAGAATCAAAGAAAGTCCTGCATAAAAGCTTATTACTGCCTATATTCTATCTAAATGCAGAAAATCAGTGGAATACGATTAATGTGATTTTCCATGCCATTCTTAATCTTCCTAATTATTTAAAAAACCATAAAAAAATTTAAGAGAACCACTTTTTTAGATTGATACATTTAATACAAATGAAGAGTATCAATTAACACTTTATTTAAATTAAAATTAATAAATTTGATGTCATTTAAAAGAATTTGGAAATTGAAAAGCAATAACAAATGATAAGTACTAACTCAGATTATTGCAAGAAGAGAAAAAGAAACCAAACTTTTTTTTAAAATACTCTTAGCAACACCCCAATATGATTTACTAGAAAATTATTCTATTGATTCTTTAAATTAAAAATCTCTAAAATAAAGGTTAAAATAATAATCCCATTTCTATACTTAATCCCAATATAAAATGAACTTGCAATTTTACTTTCCTTTTCATGGATGCCTCTTTGTGAGAAAATACTAATAAGAATAAATTTGAGGTTAGTAAAAATGGGGAAATACTTTCTTAAACTCTCTAAGGAAAAAATATTAACTTAATCGAAGTTAAGCACAAAATTGTCACAACATATTTTATTCCAGCCTAGAAAAATCAAAAATTGCCAAAAACAAAAGGAAAGGAAACCAGCCTCCATCTATCAATACGCGCATACTCTATGAGTAAAATGCATACTGCAGGATGCATTGATACCACGAGTTATTATGTTTTTCTTTTATCAAAGCGAGATGGAGAGCGATTTCAATGTCCTCCCTGAAGAGTTGTTTGGTGGTATTGCCAAAATGACTCCGGGACCCCGAGGAATTGCTTCCGAAACGGCAAGAAAATGCACTTGCATTCAAGTTTCGTCCATGGTAGTTCCCTACATGTGATGAAGTCCTCTTTTCTAGCGAAAATTCTGCCCTCTAAACGCACCTATTTCCTTTAGATAACACGGAGTTCCATTATCTGGGGACGGTCCATAGAGATGAGAATGGAAAATATATTTATGTGTATTACAATTCTGTTTGATAAAAAAAAAACTTTTTTCAACCTCCTTTTAATAACTTCTTTTGTTCTTTGTTACAATCTTTAGAACCTTTATGTAACAAGATTCAAAATGATGATTTAGGCACGTATTTGTATTTTGTAATCTTAGAAATTACGTTACGACGTGCTTCTGAAACTGGAGCGCATGAAAGACTTCTTTCTAAGTATATAAGAAACTCTGTAATGAAGTTTAATCTATATACTATGCACGTTTTATCAACTTATATAAAATAATCTGTTACTGAACCTACTTATTTTATTTTTATATATTACAATTTATTATAAGAGTTTTTTTTTTAAAAAAAATACAGACATTTCTCTTACATTATACAGTTAATTTCATTCAATGATATAAATGTTTTCACCTTATTAACGATAATTTTTTTCAATAATATAACTATTTTTATTTCAGTTAATATTTATTATGTAATTCGTCTTTAAAATAGGAAATTATTCTTCTATTAATAATATTAATGTTCATAATATAATAAAAAAAGATATATTTCTATAATGTTATTTGTGTTACATTCTCCTTTCAAAATCCTTACTTTAATCTTAGTAATAAAATTATTTTTCACATTCATTAGTATTATTTTTATTTTAATAATATTACTTTTTTTCCATTACATTGTTAGTTTTACGTTTATCTGATATAATATTATTATTTCAGAAATAATGTCATTTTGATTATTAGAATTATTTTACTTTCAATGTTCCGTTTATGAATACGAGAAAAAAAGAATCTTCTTTTCCCTAAATATTTGTTTTTATTCCATGTAGTATAACGATTTTTTATTTAAGGAAAAGTACAATGCACTATCTTCATAGAATTTCTCTTTTCGAAATTAAAAATCTAATGCTCATGAATTTCAGGAAAATACATCTTTTAAAATTCAATGAATCCACGCAATGTCTTCAAAATTATTAAAAGTGAAATTCACTTTACTTAATATTTTCCATCTTTATTTCATATGTCTTAAAAATGTCAATGTTTATTTTAATGAATTTTGATATGATTTTCATCATTTTTATTAAATTCATATTTTTTTATTCAATATTTTTCAAAAAATTTAAAAATTGATAATCTCAATTACAAATATTATACGTGTTTCTATTACAAATTATTATTATTAATCTAGTTTCTATAACATGCTTCTATTGTAAACAAACAAGTTACTGTGAGAATTGATTTAGATATAATACGCCTTAGCAAATGAGTTTAAAATAGAACTTCGCTTTTACACTTTTCAAAGGATTGCAAAAAATAATGAAATAAATCGCGGGAAAGTGTAAACGAAGTGAGCAACTTTATTTTAAATTTAAAATGAACCAATCTATAAAGTACTTATTTAAAAAATAAATGTTTTTCTTCAAAAGATGTATCAAGAGATAAAAATTTCTTCTGATTAATTTCTTGATAAATCATTTATTTTTATAAAAATTATTTTAGATTAGTTCATTTTAAATTGTAAATTTAAGTAGTTGATGTCAATAAAAATTATTGCTTACATTCAATGAGAATTTTTTTATTGAATATATGTATTTATTTCATTTTATTTAAAAAAGCCCTAAAATATTCCATATCAATAAAATTTCAACAAAATCTTAATAATATATAAATGCTTTAAAATCTAAATTCTCTTATCAATACTTTTATTTAAAACAGATTTCAAATGGCTGATCATTGAAATAATTATTTGCTAAGATTTTATTATAATTTATTTTCCCACTTACAACATAAGTTAAGATATTCCTCTGTCTTTAGCAAAAATTACATTTTATAAGTTGCTGATGCATAAAATTAATATTAAATGAAGAATTTCATCTTTAATTTGGAATTTGGTAATTCAAAATTTAATTCCCTTTTCACAGAAATTCTCTAAATTGGTTTAATTTTTTTTAATTAATTGTTTCATTATTAAGAACATCTCGTATTTTGCCACTTCCCTCTAAATATAGAAATGAATACTTTGATTAAGAAATTATCAAAATTCACTGGTATAAATAATTGACGCATTAAATTAAAACATACTCGTGCGAAAACCACTAATGACCTTTATAATAGTAATCACTAGATTATAAGATTTATACAAGCGTTTATTTAAGAAACAGCTCGAGCTTAAATTTTGTTTAAAAGGAATTTCCTACTCTGAAACTTATTAACAATAACGTGAATTATAAATTGATAAAAAGAAATATTGATTTATTTGCTTTTCTGGGACTTTCTCTTCATTTAATTTAAATAAAATTATCATTTGAAATAAATATATAATATCAAATTTGTGTTTTAACTTATGGTTGATAGGATCTTGATGAAAGTAATTTCGGTGCTTATTTATTGCGAATCAAATCAATGAAAGTAAATTAATTATAAAGTAAAAAATTGCGTTTTAAATATACTGTTTATAATGTTAATATGATAGAGTTATGGTGTAATATTCATAGGATTTCTCGTTTCTTAAAAACAACAAATATTCACGGAATAAAAAGGTACTTAAAGTTGTCAATTTTATATAGGGAAGATATCTTAATATTTCTTAGCTTAAATTTCTAACAAGCTAATTTGAATTTGACTTTCAAGAACAGACTTTATGAAAAAAAGGCTTTATGATTTTTAATTTTAATTATTTCAATTAGCAAATAGGATTTAAAAAAGCGCTTAACATATGTAACAAGTAGTTAATTTTGAATATCTATCATTTATTTATTATTAACACCAAGAATTATAAAATCAAACTAATTCTTATTTGTAAAGTACAATCTAAATTATTAGCATAAATGTTAAAAAAAATATTAAAATTAAAACTAATAATACAGAGACGGGTGAAAAGAAATAAGATAAAAAAAAGATATCTAAAAAAGTGATAAGAAAAAAAAAACAATATAGAATTTTCCAGAATGTTTATTTTTTCTTTTTGAGAAAAACTGTAAAAAAGAATCAGATTTTGTCTTGCGTTTTATTTCTTCCATTAGCTACGCACTTTAGTCTTAAAAAATAGCCGCAAGCTCTATATTTCTTTAGAATAAACAATTGGGAATCCATTCTTGACACTTTTAATGATAACATTTTTCTTAAAAATATTTTCTTATCATTCTAAGTAAACGGATTTTCTAAATTGTGTTAAAGACAACAAATAAAAATGAGTTCTTAGTTTATAAACATTTTTATTTCATTTTTTAACGCAGAGTTATAAGAATAAGAAAATATAATGTATCGTACTTCAACACATTAACAGAATTATTTAACATTTTAACAACAACTGTTATTAAGATATATTATGTAAATTTCTAAGACTAATTATATTAATTGTTAAAATAATGGATAAAATATAGTCAAAAATAGTTTTTTAAATTGCTAGTTACATATTTTGATTCGATTAAATTTCCTGTTGTTTATAATGACATCTAATAATTATTAAATAAACGGAAAAAATAATTTTCATAAAGATTAGAAATTTTAAAAATAAATAATTGTATCCATATAAGCTCAATTATTTTATAGAATATATCATTTTTGTAGTTTGCTTTAAATACAATCAGAATTGTTAAAACCTAAGCAAGTTTTAGATTTCTTTTCTTAATCAGAGCGACTGACCTTGATATCATAATATAATAAACAAATTCAATGATGATGATCTTCCTAGTTAATTTCTGAAGTTTTATCTTGATCATCCAAATTAATAACTCTTAAATTATGCTTTATAGATAATGGAAGTGAACTACAGGATTTTAAATATTACGGGATTTAAGTGAATTGGTGGAGATAAATTAATAATGATAAAAATAATAATGATAAAGAAAAATTTGAATTACTAAATGAAGATTAGAGAAGTCTTTGCTCTTTTTTATTTATGGTTTTATTTGTGAAAAGAATACAAAGAAATTTTCTATTGTCTTGATTGAATATTTGAACCATTGATTATTATCATCATTTCTTTTTACCAATTTTCTTTCTGTTCTGACTATAGAAATAGAATTTTCACCATAAGTACTCGCTCATTTTATTTAGAATTCACAAATTTAGCTTTGTTTATTTACTTAAAAAAGTAATTAAAATTACTCCCTTAGAGTCAGATGTTATTCGCTTTTATCAAATTTAAGGACCAAAAATGAAACAAGATTCTTGTGATTTCTTTAAACTGATTTATCTTAGTTTTCAAATATTTCGGCATGCCAAGGAGAAATTTTTAAACAAACATTTTTATTCATAATTTTGATTAATTGAACTCTTTATTATTTTAAATTGAAATCATTTAAGAGAACCTCTAGTTTAAGGGTATCCAAAAGGTTAATATATGGCTATAAAGACTAAGTGTTGCACAATAACTTTTCTTAATTCAACTAAAAGTAATTTACTTTATTTCAGATTTCTGTCCAAGATTACTCAGCTTTTTCTTCATTTTTTTTAAATTTCTACTTTTTATTAATACTTATTTTAGCTGCGTTATGAATTGTTCAGGATTTAAAGAGGTAACAGTTTACTATGTTTCTTTTAATTAACAGTATTATATACATGCCCATAAACACAAGACATATTAATATACATGCCTATAGTCATCGTTATTGGATTTTTTATTTCATCCCTACCTGAATAATTGTCCTTAATCATTATGATTAAAAAGCAATAATTCAGATAAAATAATTTAAGATTAAAGACAATAATATGCTTGACACAGATTTCATGAAATTCAAGAAATAAAATTTGAAAGCCAAAAATATAAGTTTATTTTTTCTTAAATGATCCGGAAATCAAAGCTATGATTCAAAAATTGAAACTATATGTCATTACCAAGAATTTTGAGGTTTTAAAAAATGTTATATGTTACTGAAGAACACACACAATAGATTTTTAAATAGGATTTGACACGAAAGAAAGAATTTAAATATTTTCTGTTAATGATTATCTGTCTTTTATAAATGTAAATTAAAATTGTTTATAAACAAGGTATCAACGAAGTATTAGTTTATCGGTTTACAGTTGATACTTGCGATTAAGTGTATATAAGCAAAGTAAGAATTACCACTGAAGAGATTCCTAAGAGTTTTTATTTAAAAATAATTCTTCACGCGTATAAAACTCTTTTCGTCACTTTCAGGAATAAGTTATTTGGTAAATAACCCAAGGGTGTTTGAAATTTTCAATGCTTCTCCAAATTGCGTATATTAGTAGAAAAAATATTTCTCTATCTTTCATCACTCTAAAACTAAGCTCAAAAACCATTTGAAAGAATAAATATGGAAATGGTTTTGGATTCTTCAATAATTAGATTTTTCAGAACTTGCAAAAAATATTATTTTTCCTTTCACCATTACACAAAGAGAATTCGAGCTTAATAACGCCTTATAAAAGTACTTTGGTATATATAATTTGAAATTTTTTCATGTCATTTTTGTTCGATTTACATTTAATTTGATTAATATTTTGTTCATTTTGTTGTTAAATATTCTATTGATAAAGAAATTAGTCTCCTTCATTTATGCATAAATATCTTCTTTCATTTGTTGAAGAATGTCAATTTCTCAGATTCTGGAGATCATAAAGTCCTACAAATGTTAGTGTATTAATAGACTATAAACAAAAAACAATCACTAATTTGGTTTTTTAAGGATTTGAATTTTGAAGATTATTATTTCTGTTTACATTTTCTTCTTTTCAATTTACTTTTGATAATTTTAATATTGTTTACACAATCACTTAACAGTTATTTACCATAAAATTGTACATTCAACAGTCATTTTATTAAGTCTAATTATTAAAAAAAGTATTTATGTATGAAATCATTATTTGTCTCTGTAATAAATCTTTTTCAATATTGAACGAGCAAAGAATGTCTTTGCAAGTTATAAATAAACTAATTTATACATAGAAAATTTGTAAATCAAGAATTGTGAGGAAAAAATGTCAATTTAAATTTTGATAAGAATACTTTCAGATAGATGTACATGAGCTTTATAACCACTATTAACTTTAGCTAAAAGAATTTTGCAACCGAATTCATCTAGAAATAGCAGTTTAAAGTTGATTTCAAGCCACTACAAACGTCGCTTTTGAGGTTAAGATCGGACCTACGAACATTGATGAAGAAAAGGATAGAAATATTGCCTTATAGACACAAAGGCATAAATACATAAATAAAATAACAATATGCAGAAGATTATAAGTACAATTCAATTATCAAAAAAATCCTTGTGTATTTATTTAATTTATATATTAAACAATACTTCTAAATTTCCCTTTATCATATCATTTCTCAGCATTAAATTTCACACCCAGAAACGGACAATATAAATAATATTTAAGATAACAATATACCCCAGAAATTATGTAGCAAATTATTATCTTTTATTATTAAATACATCAACCCCCTCTTCTTTCGAAATAAAACATTTGGTAGGCAGATTTAATTTCTGTTCCAACTGTATGGGTTTGAGATTAATCAGTTCCAGATGAAATCTATGAGTGCTAAAATTCTCTTCAAGTCTCTAAAGTAAATGAAGAACTTTGCAGCAGTTTCTGAAAATCGTTAGCAGTCTTTTTTGATCTGGAACTCTGCAGAATCTTCAAACTCTCAGAATATATGTATATCCTTAAAAATCTCGTGAAAAGCATATTATGGCTGTCCCTCAAAACGACATTAAATGGAACGTTTGAACGTAATCAATTAATTTATCATTACATTTGAAAATAGTTTACTCAAGTAAATTAAACATGTGTGTGATGTTAAAGTGATTAAATAATTGATGAATAATATGGTTTCATAATTTACTCTACATATTTTTCATAAGATATTAATTTATAATCAGAAATTGTATTTGTGAGCTAATTATATATTACTTTAGTGTTGATTAGAATATAAAAACAATTTTAGTTATATTTAGTGATTAATCAATGAGACGAGTTATATATTTGAAAGAAAATTGTTGTTTTGGGAAAATCTAAATAAAAAGAATTAGATTCATTTGAATAAAATACGTGATTCTAACTCAAATTTCTTTGTATTAATAATTAAAGTCAGTACATAGGAAATTAATTTAATTTAGTTCATTGATTATAATTTATATGTGTAGGAAAGGGACAAATAGTTCACTGAGTTTAATATGCTTTAATATTATTTAACAGCACTATTATTTCACAAGGCGAAAACATTCCTTCAACATGTTTTACTGCAGTTATTTTTCTAGATGAGTTTTCATTCAATTTAATTACTGTTTTGAATAAACTCATTAAAACAAAAGAAAATTTGTTTTAGTTTCTTTTATACAAACATTGGATGAGTGAATTGATTTTTTAAATTAACTAAAATCAATGATTTTTATGCAAAGTCCTTAAATCGAAAATTGGAAAACATCAATAGTAAAGTTATAAAAGAAAATGATATATGATTGGCAAAGATGCAGAATTAATGTTCGTCTCTTTTGGATCCTTTATTAAAATAAAATTTTTCAGGAGATTGGAATATTTAAAATTTTACTTTTGAAGCAGTGATTTTTGTTTTTGTAGATTTAAAATGAATTTTAAGTAAGATTTTGTAAGTAAACAAAATTTTTATAGAATGGACTGCATGCAATCAATTTCTTAAAATTAGCACCTCGTAGTTTTTTTTTTTTTTAATGAAATTTTTTTGTATTATTTTGACTAAGTATTCAAGATGCCAATAATTTTAATACTAACTGCATTACTATATCTATATCACACTTTTACATTATATTCTTATATACTTCATAATATATGCAATAGCCTCAACAGTTTTTTACGAATATTTAATTTTAAAATTGTGCTCATTTTCATGAGCACAATAAAAAAAGAGCTCTATACTGTTAGACAATAATATCGGAAATAAATATTGTTTGGTTTTCTGCTTAAATAACAAAAGTTTACTGCTATATTGAAAAAGCAAGGTACTAATGTGAAACTACAATGTTTAAAAACACATAGTGAGACATCGAACTAAAAATATTAACAACTTCATTAAAAATTTGCCGAAAGATGATATTCTCTCCACTATTAAAACGCGTCTTCTGATATGTGAAAAATCCATCTTCTTAAATTACGATTAAATGTAAATAAAATTTGCATTAGTGGGTATTTTTTCTATTTAAATCTTCTTCTTTTCCATGCTGAAAGTTTTACGATTAATAGCTTACACAACAGAGACAGAATTCAACAAGGAATTCACATGCAGTTAAAAGAAATGGAAAAAGCTAAACAAAATACTTTAGTGTTGCTCAAATACATAAAAAATATTTCTTAGAAAGGAAAATAATAGTAAAAAATGCATGCTGGTATGGGAAAGAAGAAAATCTCTTGACGAAAGGGGTGTGGGATTGGAGTTAAAAAAGAAGGGGAACAGATAGAACATGAATAGCAAATACGTGTGGGTGGTTGAGAAATGCGGATAAAAGGTTTTGCAGAAAGGAAAGTGAAACAAAAAATAAAGAAAGAAGCTGTGTTTGCTGTTTTGCCGAGGGATTACGCGACGCGGTGAGTCTGCTCACTTTTCTTCTTGTTACATATTCTGTGGGAACAAAGCATTTGGTGACGATAAAAAAAAAGGACAAAAATGCACGCGATATCAGCTGTGTAAGGACTTTCCGAGAGCTCACACGATGACTATGGCATTATGTTGCGGATGGAAAGGTATCGATAGAGATTATTTCGAAGTCACATTGCAATTGGTGAAAGAGAAGATCTTGAGCCACTCTGTTGAAAAGCTTCGTATTTCATGTTACTTGACTCTATAGTAGTTTTTCTAGAATATATATACAAATACATTTATTTTATATATGCATATATATAATTTTTTACATTTATTTGTATGGCAACACTCATCTAGTTTTTGATTGTTGATTCATTTGCGCGTGCACATATTTATATGCTTACTCTTAGTATTTCTTGTTATTTGTCACACTGACTTCAATTTTTGTATCTTCAATTATTTGTGTGGTTTGTGTGTTTCGAGGGTGCCATGACAATATTTTTTGACGATTGTCTTGTGCTATTGACAAAAAAATCATACATAATGACTACACAATAATAAAGCTGATTTTATTGATACTTGTTTTTATTTTGCGCGTATTTTATTTATTTCTATTGTGTAATTAAGCATTTAAAGTTATATTTGTATAGTTTAATTTTTGAGTTTTGTAATTCATATACATGTTTATACATGCATACGTTTTTATTAACACTGTATATATACATATATATACACGTCCACCTCCATATTTGACAGGAAGCAATATTGCTCAAATTTGCATGTAGATATGGGGATGTTCTGGAAGAGAAGCGGGCGAGGGACATCTATTTACTACTGAGTACTCTAAAATAAACTACAACAGTTAAATTATATAGGTATTTAACCTCATCCACCCGTTCATTAAACCATAATTTGACTTGTTTTGTTGCATGGATAGGTAAATTATGATAATGAATAATTCCACATCCTGCTGAAAAACAATTTTACATCCTGGATGGATCTGGTCAGCCAAAACTTCTCTATACTCTCCTTAGTGATCCTTTCTTTCAAGTTTTTTTATTGATCCAGCAGAAAACCACAAATGGCTGCCCATATATTGACAGATCTACTTTCATTCTTAACAGTTGTAATGCATGTCATGTTTCAGGGAAAAGTGGGAAAAACGATTTGTTTGACAATATTACTTTCTTATACTTATCAATGGACCAGTTTTTGTGAGTGTTACCACAGCATATGTTTAGCAATAGCATCTGGTGTCTTGAGAATTGCATTGTTGTATAAATATTGTTTATGCAATAATTTCTAAATGTAATCCTTAACACTGGTGAATCCTGATTGGGCTCTGTGGTCACTTTTGCTGCTGAGGTTCACTTTTTCGATTTTACAATCCACTTTAGTACCCATAACTCTCTTTCGCTGTGCTTTTCTTCCTGTCCACTATGTTGAGATTTTTCTTGCCACGGCTCGTGTATTCTGCCATGAATTTAGACACCCTTCCTCCAGAAACGTTGAAAATTGAGATGTTTCATTCTCACCTGCTCCAGCTTGACGAGTTCCTATAATTTGTCCTTTGGTAAACAGAGAAGTCCGATATGCTACGTTTTTGAAAAAACTCCATGAATTTTAGAACTTCAATAAAGCAACCACATACCTCTAAATATATTTTTTATTTATAAAAAAACTGGTTGCTATTATCATAGTTTAATGCTTAGGAAATGCATTCAAAAATGTCAATTTATTCACAGATGTTTCCAGTATTTTGATAATCACTTTAAAATATACCTATAAATCTTTCGTTGATAACGGTGTCTAATGTCTTCTCCATAAGTCAAGGTTTCATTTAGCACCAATAGTGGAAATGTTTAATGATGTCGAACACGTTATTTTATAAGACTTTAAATATAATAAATTCGTATGAACAAAAACTGCTGTGTAAATGCAATTTTCTCAGCTAATCACAGGTTTTATAAATTGTATTTAGTAAAGATTTCTTCGAGCATTGTTAAGGGAAATTAAAATGGTGTTGTTTTACCAATATAAATCAAAATATTATATAAATCAAAAGATTTCTTCGAACATTGTTAAGGGAAATTAAAAAGGTGTTGATTTTTTACCAATATAAATCAAGTTACTTAATATGGAATTTTCTAACTTAAGGAAGTCCTTCTTGCCCGAAAATATATTGTTTCACGCAAACTTAAAAAATATAAATTATTTTTATAATATTTATATTTTAATAATTTTTAAAAAGAATAAATATAAAATTTTAAAAAAAAATTATAAAATTTTTAAAAAGAATATTTCGCCTTGTCATATTTTCTTAACTTTTTTGTGAAGATGAGATTATTGTTTTTCATTATATTATAGATATTTATAAGTTTAATTTGTTTTTTATTAAAATGAATATTATCTTTAAAGTTAATTAAATCACTGCAAAGTATTTATGGCTGAATTTTTTGTGTATAGCTGTGTGTGTTAGCTTATACTTACAATAAGCTCTTTAATTTTAACCAGATTATACTTACTCAATTTCAATTGCATAGCTGAGTTTTCTATCTTACATTGTAGAATAGGAATTACTAATGTACATAATTCCGCTAGTTTCAAAAATAATGTGTTTATTAAATTGTGATTATAGAACTTAAATATTTGAATGAATTCATCGTCAAAGGCATCAGCAAAGGCAAATAATTATAAAAATTACAAGAACACTTGCTATTGGTTAATTAATTCTTAAATATATTAAGGTATATATTTTTTCAGGTTACTGGAACAAAGTGAGGATTCCGTAAGCATAACACCCAAATTCTGTTTAATTAATTATTGTTTGACCATTGTTTAAATTAGAAGAATTAAAAACTAATGGATAAGAAGGAAGAGAAAAAAGATAGATTTTATCAAAATCGAAAAAGACAATAAAAAGTATTTACACAAAGCATCATGTTTACAAAATCTATGAGGGATAATATTTTTGTACACAGTTAAAAAAGTTGCGAATCATGTAGTTCTTAAGTCCACCTTCTTGCATACATACTTTCCCAGTAAAGCAAATTTTAAATCGAGAATTCATGATAAGAGGTAATAAATTTAAAAATTTTATACTTCTCATTTTATATTGTATCACTGAGTAAAATTTTCTCTATGATCTTTTAGTATTAAAAAATACTTTCGAAAAATTTAATTCCCTGTATTTGCTCAAACAATCTGGAATTCAACTATATTTTTCTCTGTGAAGGCATTTTTCTTTATTTTCAATAATGCGTAAAATCAAGTAAAATCATTTTCAGATTCATTTTATTTTAGAAAAATTAGCAGACTTTAAGCAGTTTGATAACATAAATACCTATAGTTTTTTAATTCCTTATAAATTTTGATATTTTATGAGAAAAGCTTTGCGAGGTATATAAAACAAAAATTATAATTAAAAAGTAATCTAAAAAAATTATATCTCAAGATACTCAGTGGGCTTATCATTTCTATGCCTAATTTCCCATTTCATATAATTCTAACCAAGTTTTGTTTCTTGTTTCATTCAGTTGTAACTCAATTATTTTTCTTTTATCGAAGCTAAAAAGATCAAAATTCTTTTGCAAATCCTAGTTTTATAATTCAATCCCATTTATTTAAGAAGTGCATTCAAAATTGTAATTGGTATAAGGTAGTAAAAATTTAAAATTTGATAACGATAAAGAATCAAAAAGGAAAGGAGAATTTCGGACTCTTAAATTAAAGATGATTTTAATTATATTATATCGTAAATTAAAGATAATCGTAAAAAATGATGATCGTAAACGAACTAATCATGAGTAAGATAATCGTAAATTCCAACTTCAGAGGATTGGCAAGAACTTTCGTCATCTCACCATTCCTTGCATTCCATAACTGTATTCAATATCCGCAGTTTGCCCTTTGAACTAGGGTTGAGTTTGATTGTTTCTCTTTAAATCCTCACAATATTGAATTTTCCTTTAGTTAATTCCTCAGGCAACAGCCTTAAAATTAATTTAACTGATGAATGATGATGTGTCTGAGATACCTTGACGGAATATTTTCACACATAGTTATAGTTTCCTCAATAGAATTTGCCAGCTCTTATTTTACATTTTCCATAAAAAAATTTGTAAGCATGAACATTTTTCTGAAGTTATCTTACATTTCATTAATAGTGCATGAGAATTTTTAAAGTGATACAAATCAATATTTGTCATATTGAGAAAATTGGAAAATATTTATTTTTTTAAGTATAGCTTTTATGTATAAATTCGATAATAAAAATATGCTGAGGGTAAGGGACTCAAATCTAATTTAATATTTTTTTGATGTTCATTTCAGAAATTTTAGCTAACTCTAGACTAGGAAATGTCTCAAATATTCATATATTTCTTTTGATTCCCTTTAAAAATACATGAATAATTTGTATATCCCATTTTTAACAACATTCAGAATAAAATAACTGCCCATCGAACTCACATAATAATTGTAATTCATTTTGTGACATTCTCTAGAATCTCTCTGAAAGTTTAGAATCGTATTAATTTGATAAAAGTTAAAAAGTAAAATAAAAAATTTATTTCTTCTATTGTTTTCTTTTAATATTTTTAAAAAAATATAGGATCAAATTCTTACTAAGTTTAATTGTATTGGCTTGGATATTGCGATTAATTTCATTATAGAATTTGATTTTCGTGATCATGTGAAATTTGATTTTTAGTAGGCTAAAAATCAAATTTCTCGTTTTTATAAAACATCTTTTCATATTTGAAATCAAAAATGTATTTTGCTGTTTGTAATTGAAAATGTATGTTAATATATATGAAAAAAATTAACTTATTTTGAAGTGTTTTTCCAATTAGGTGTATGTAGCTGTTAATTATAAATTCAAAATGTATCATGAAATTTTTGATAATATCTTTAAGAAATATTATACAGTGTGTATGAGTGCATTCAATTTTTTCTGTAGTTTTCATATTTTCGATGTAGGTATACAAAAACATTCTTATGTATTATTAAGTTGTCGTTTCAAAAAGTTTTTTTCTATTTCATGGATTACTTAGTCCAAAAACTACTTATAAGCAAACGATTCCATTAAATTTTAATTAAAAGGAAACTAAACAGGAATATAAGGACTAGGAAAAATTAATTGAAATTATAGCACAAATTTGTATTATCATTTTCTGTTTACATTCAAAATAAAATATCATTTCTTAGAATATTATAACTGTTTTAAATGAGTAATTTTTGACAACAATTAATTGGAAAATTAAATTAATTGGAAAAATATTCCTCTTAGGTTATAAAGTTTAGGAAAATAATTAATTACTTATATACTAAGATTTAACAATTTGTACGTAAATGGAATGATTCGGATAAATCTCTAAGCTCTTAATTAGCGGGAACTACTTAGAAGTGTTTACTTTCTGAAAATGAAACGCATTTGTATATCAGTTTTGTGTATTAATGCTAAGCAATTACTTAAGTCTACTATTGCAAAAATACAAATGTTATTTATATAATAATTACATAGGATTTAACATGCATCATAATCTGGTATATCTTTAATAGCATGTTTATAGATTTTATAATAAGACAGAATTTTTCTTACAATTCTGTGTATTAGATCTGCATAGTTTCACAGATAATTTGGTAAAAGCCAGCTGTGCTTGTAAAATATTTTAACCGCAATAATAACACATTTGTATTCTTCCTAAAGTATCAGTGTTTGTTAGAAATGAGACAAACAAAGAAATCCAGTAACACATGCTTGGAATATTTTACAATTTAATCATAGGTGGATGAGCAGTGTATTTATAATTCCTTAAAAATTATATAGCTTTAAATTCAATTTGAAAAATTCCATAAATGTTAATTTATTTATATCCTAAAAATTCTAAAAAACTTTGCTAGAAAAATTTAAAATTGCTAGAAATTATCATTTTGAAGTGTGGATGAATTTTTTAAAGTATAATAGTATTTTTATTGTATTATATATGTACATGTGTATGTATGCACATATATATATATATATATATATATATATATATATATAAATATAAAATTCAGATGCATTTTTTAAAACTTGTGTCTATACTTATGTTTGAGTGCAATTAGTATTTTTTCACAGATTCATACAACATCATTTGAAATCTACATTTCTTGGTTATATTTTTACCAGTGATGCTAAATTTCTCTTCAATTAAAATTTTAGTGTTAAAAGAAATATTGTCTTACATTTATCGCTATTCTTAAATTAGGGGAATTAAAAAATATTTTTTGAAATTCAAATTCTCGAATGTTTAATTCGAATATCTAATAATTAGTCTTTCCTCCCATAAAATTAATTTTTCTATTCATTTATTTGTTAACTTATTAGAACGAAGAACACTTCTCAGAAAAGTAGAAATAATATTTACATACACAACGTTAATAAATGTATAAAATAATACTTGTGAAACATATGATTTGAAAATACTAAGTAAAACGTTATTATTAAAAATTTAAACTTGACTTTATGTTTTAAATCCTCTCCTAAGAAATATAATAATTTGAGAAAAGATACGGATTTTTTTTTTTACTATTTTAAAATTACAAAATTAATAATTGTCAAAACTGAACAATTAAAAATGGTTTCTTCATTGAGTCGCACGAAATGAAATGGAAAGATTCCATTTCCTATTCCAATTTAATACATTTATACACTAAAGCAAAAAAGATACAAATAAAAGAATTCATATTTTAATATAAAGATTTAAATCAGGGATAGTGTTGTATTCCATTAAAGAATTAAATCAGTTTTTAAATCTTTTTGCAAAATTTCTTACAAAATGTATCAATTTCAGATTAATTTAAATATCACGACTATCATTATATTTTCGTTAATAACATAAATATTAATCTGTTTCTTGGCAAATTTTATAAAAACGCAATATTTTTCCTTTACGCTGCATCATCAGTTTAATAGAGGAAATATTCCCAAATGAATCTTCGATTTAAATAGCGCTGCCTAAGGGAATTTTGATTGAGATTAGTTTCGCAGGTTTTTCCCGAATGGTTCATTTGAATTAATCCGTAACTGAATGAAGCTTCTAATTTTAGATTAGAAGCTCTGCGACCATTTCAAAATCAAATAATAGTGCTAAATGTTACTTTAAAAATAAATGCTGTTTTGGAATTTTGGAAGTAATACAGGAAATAATCCCATGATATTCGAAACAGACATTCTATTTTATTTATTTGAGCAATGTAATTACTTTAAGACTGCAAATAAAATCAAAATGTTAAATTTTTACTGATTTTCTACTTCATAATTGTAATAGTATGGAAGAATAAAATAATTTTGATGTCCAAAATAAAAATTTCATTATTAGACTAAAATGTGTTAGCAAAATGATTTTAATTTATTGTTTTTATTGTACTCTAAACATAAGATATATTTAAGATATATATATGAATATAAGATATGCATTAGATTCTTATGTATCATGCATGAAAATTTTCTTGTATGTTATGTAATAAACTACAATACAAATTATCTGAAAGCAATTACTGATACAGGATCTTTTACTCAAAATTTGCCGAGAAAATAAAGTATTCCAAGAAATATATATATATATTCTATCTCACTCCTCTTCTTCTGTCTTTATCGTGTTCTCTTTATCTTTTTTCACTTTCTTTCTATCTCATGTGCACGTACGTGCATCAAACTAACTTTTTATTTCAGAAAACTACGTTGTTCCATAATAAACTATTGCTATCCTAAGAATTTATGATGAAACTATATAAGTTGGTTGTCACAAAAAATATTAGATTAATTACTAATTAATCTAATCCATATTTTGTTAAACATTTTTTATATGTTTCCTAACTTATTTGTTTATCATAGATTATTTCTTTGTTACTAGCTGCTTAGTAACTTAATCTTACATTTTCATAAATAGCCCACAAGTTAAGATATTTTTTAATTTAAATTATCTTTCAAATTCATGCTATGCTTTACTTCTATACTTTGTAAGCATTGTCTAACGAATTTTCTAAGTAAACTAGTCTTTTCCTTGATAATTATTCCCGGAGACTTAATTACATATAAAAATATAAAAAATCACATTTCCGAAGTAGAATTTCTTAATTACAGTTTCAAAAAACTGGCGTCTAAATTATTCTAGGGAATCTTGTATGAATATATAATTGCAAAAATTACCAGAGATAATTATTTCTGCACAGCCATGAAGAAAGGTGTGAAAATGAGATGGCTTTCATTTGAATATAAATAGAGAAAAAGAACTAAATCCATACATCTGAAATACGACGATTTTCTTAAGCGACTTAGAAGATAATAAAAAATTAATGACTAAAAAGAAAGACCCCCGAATCTTCATTACAAATATGCCAGTAAAAAACTGAGACAAAGGTAATGCTGACATTTTTTTGCACGAGAATATGGAAATGCTTCAGAGAAATAATTAACTCAAAATATAGGACCATCAGATGCAATTTATACCTATATTCTTAACATGTTAATCAAAATGTTTATTTTTCGCCAAGTCTAGACGAATTTGAGAGAACTTTAATAGCTAACTACTGTGCTGCGCTGTTTTCTAGAGTTATAATCGCTTCTAATCAAATGAAACACTTCCAGATAGGAGTTATTTTCTTTCTGATGGATTTTTTTTTATTTAGTTTTGGAGTTTCTGCATCACTTTTGGAATTTTGTTTACAATTACGTTTCCCTATGGGTTCTGTTTTAACAGTAGCTTCTTAAATATTTTAATTGCTTAAGAAATATTTATTTTATCATTTGCTTAATTTATTTCATCGCCTTTTTATTTTCCCTTGACAATAACAGTAGCAATTATTTTTGTACAAAAAATGTACATTTATCACGTATATATAAGTTGTAATTTTCGAATAGTGGCAAAGAGTTTAGGATAAGTTAATTAATATTATTAAAAATATTTTTCTCCTGTGCGTAAATCAGTGTGACTTAAGTATTAACTTTGTTGTTAACTATTCATTTTACTAGTTTATAATTTATTCATATCTATGAAGCTATATATTTAAAATAGCTAATTATTTAGATCGAAATTTTTTAAACTTATATCACCGAATAACTGAAAGAGTATAGAAGCTTTCATTATAAACGACTTAATAGTTATAAGTTGATGAATAGTATAATAGTATAAAAGTCTGAATAGTTATAAGTTGATTAAATTAATTAAAAAAAGTAGTAAAAATTGATAAAAATGTATCCAAAATATTTAATTGATTAAGTTCGTATAGGCTTTATAAATCAGATGCCTTTGGCGTTGTCCTTACCATATGATATTATTGAAATTAATGATGCTAAAATAAGATGACTTTAGGCACATTGTCTGTTATTTCAATAAAATATTTTTATCAGCCAGAATAAAAGGAATTATATTATGCTGGATTTCGATTTTTAGTCTATTGCTTAATGCATCTGCTTGTAAAGATAATCTTTGATTTTGAATCAAAATGCATTGCGTTACGTTACTAACTTTAACTATTTCATGCTTAATATTAAGTAATTTGTTCTGCTTCCTCTAGTTTTGAACTTCACTAGACTTTTTATTAAATGCTTTGAATCAAGTATTTAATCGTTAGTCAAAGTACTTACTATTAAGTACTTCTTATTTGCTATTTTTTGATATGTTATGAACATATCAAAAAGTAGTAAATAGGAATGGATGCAATGGTACTTAATTATTATTGATTATTAATTTGTTTATATGGAATACGTTTCTCACTTACATTTATTTCAATGTGAGGTATGTATTTCTTTTCGCTCATTTAGTATTTAAACATATGCCAACTTAATTGGTCTATATTATTGTCAAAGATATGAATTTTTAAGGGATTTTAAAAAATTCCTCACCGACCATCTGTTCTTATTATCCTAAGGAAATGGGCTCGAATCCCGGTTCAACTGAAGATCCGTCGTGTCCACTAAAAGTGGCTGGAGCACGTTAAACAGTCGTGTTCTCAATGTCCTCCATATGAAGCGATACCTTTAAGGGGGGTTACAAGTCAAGAGTTAGAAGGTTTTCTGCTTGATCCCTGTTTCTAAATTACGAAGACTATTACTTGGATGCTTCCATCAATTGTTAGAGCCTGACTCAGGACTAGGTACAGGGAAAAAAGCAAAAACAAACAACCGTCTATAATAAATTTTATGGAAATTATGTGTTACAAAATAAATAGGTTAGGTGATTTCATGACACATAACAGCCCATCTATATATACTTCACAAGCTATGGAAAATGATTTATTGACACCAAAAATCTAAAATGTGAAATCCATTTTTTTTAAAGCACCAAAATTTGAGCTCTTGATATTCCTCCAATATTTTATAAAATAATTCTAATTTCATGTAACTCAATACAATGTAGAATTCCCTGAACTAAATTCGCAATAGTCTTTATTTATTCAGTGTTCAATAATGAGATCGTACCAAAAAAAATTTTTTGAATGAGCACTTTTATAATAATTGTTAAATATCTGAAATTTTTCAAATTTAATATATTTTATTTAATGCTCACAAAGAAGTGAGGCTACATTGTTTTGTCTATTAATAAGTTAATACTTTTGTGATGACTTTCTTCATGATCGAGCAATTTTATTAATGTTAACATAATTTAAGCGCAATAATTGTTACCAAAAGCTTTGTTATGAGTAATTTTCACTTAGAATTGTTCAAAACATATTTCATGCTAAAATACAATGAAAAATAAGATAAATAAATTTCGAGGAAATTATATCTAACACATATCCTTTTATCTATAGAATTATTATAACATTCCATTCTGCATATATACCTTAGGGGAAAATAGGAAAAGTATCATAAAATGGTTCATCATTTTTAAGTATATAATATACATACGAAAAATGCTCCACAATTTGATTAAAATTTCAATTATTGCAAAATATGTAAGCACATATAAAATATTTAATTACTTTCATTCATCTAAATAATTGCAATCCATGAAAGTTAATAACATCATTTTAAGGGAACACTCTTAATAAGGTTACACTCAAATTACAAATTTTAATTAATTTGAAATTAGTCAATTTGAATATATTTATTCTCATTTCTTAACGTTTATTAAACTTCTGTGCATAATTATTTTATCAATCTGTCATTAATTTTAAAAAAGTAATTTCATTATTATTATTTAACATTTTAATAAATAAGTTTGAGCAATTAATTTTAAGTAAATATCTGCTGATTAATTTGAATATATATATGTTTCTTTTTATTGATGTCAACTTTACTCAACTGCTATCAGTTACATCAAATTATAGATCATTATTTTAAAAAATTAAATGATTTTCTTATTACTATTTATTACTTTATGGAAAACATTTTAAAGGATTAAACTTAAGAGAACATCCACTAATTAACTAGAATATATTTAATATATTCTTTCCCCTGAATTTTCAAAATGTAATTTGTGACTATTTTTTTAAACTATTTATCATTTTTAAAAAAATAAGTAATCTCTTCATTATCATTTTAATTTTTTATCAAACAAATTTTGAAGAAATTATTTTGTATCTATTTTTAGGTAGAATAAAGAAAATTAAATGTTTGACTAGTACTTTCTGGGGAATAATCATAAAGAGTGTAGCATTACCTTAGATTATCCATAGGCAAAGCAGTAAATTCTTTATTTCATCTAAAAACAGAAATCGATACTTAATTGTGCACAGGAGTAAATCTACTATGCTGATAAGAAAGCTTAAGCCCTGATTGTGCACAGTTATCTGTAAAAAGATGCTCGGCTTATATTTCGTTGTAATCCTTAAGATTACTTTGGAGCGATTTATAACTTTTTGTCCCTTAATCAAACGTTGGCACATGGGAAGGAAAATTCATTCTATGGCCTTTGTTCTTTTGCTGGGGTGTCCAAAAGATCTTATTTAGACATCAGAAATAAAATTTCCGGCCACAGTTTTTTCTTTTTCTTTCTTTCTTTTTTTTTTTTATGCGCTCCTGGAGTTTTTCTTCTCCCTTCCTTCTGTTGCTTTTCTCAACGAAAGTAAGATAATGCTATATGAAGAATAGAGATTAATTCTGCCTGAGAAAAAAAGGGAAATTGGATTTTGTATTGCCCCAGCAAAAAAATCTGAGGATAAATAATAATATCCTCGCTTTCGAAATTCGAAAGAAATCACCAAAAAATCGTATTTAGATTTTTTTAGCAAATTTATAAAATATGAACTTTATCAGTCAGAAGTTATTTAAAAGGGGGATATAAAAAATCGTATTTTCAGAAACAAATTCCCATTCTTCCTGAAAGATAATTAATAAAAAGATCTATTCCTTTATATGAAGACAGTAGTCATTATATTTTAAAGCGATTTAATCAATTTCAACAAATTCAAATGAGAAAACAGTCAAATATCTTAAAAATCATTTCGTATAATCAAAAATAATATATCGATTAAATGGAAATAGTTTTTTTATCGAAAGCTTTTCGCTATTTTCTTCAAACAATAATCTATTAGTCTTGCTTTCATTCAATCATTAATTTTTAAGGAAAAGAAAAAAGGATTTTTATTACTTTCTAAAATTGGTTCACTTTTTAATACAGCCATTAAATAAAATGGATTTTACAATTTAAAAAAATAAATATTTTTAATTTGCAATCTCAATTGTACTTTCTTGAACAATTAAAGTTGCAGCGAGAAAAAATTTAGAAAATTCTGAAGTTACTACATGTATTTTATAGGTGAATTTAAGAATTATATATAAATATATTAGGTTGCTAAAAAGTCAGTCATTATTTTTATTCGAAATTCAAGACTTTGTTTATATATTTTTGATTAGATTTGTGCAAATGTGGCTGTCTTTGTAACTGTTTTGTGGCTGATTTTTTACTTCTTAACTGCTAACATTTTGGTTAACTTCAGGTATTTTAGTGGTTTTATCGATATATTTGATAATGGGCCTATTTTTGTGCGAGGTACATCTTTAACATCAAATATACTTGAATAGAATCTCTGAAACCAAAATTACAGTTACTGTAGTTAGCTGTTACAGTACTGGGACCATAAACACCATTCCCGATTTTTAACTGCTTGACCTGTATCACTTGACTTTTCACTTTTATCAAAGAAAAACTGTGAATGTACTGCATTTTCTCCTTATTGACTTCCATTTTTAACATCCTGCACCTTGTAACTGAATGGACTAAATAAAAAACAAAATATTTTTTGGTGCAAATCATGATCTTTCCAATAAGCATATATGTGAAACTGTACGATTAATACTTAACTAGATATCGAATACTATAGTCATCGACCGAAAAAATAATGGATTTTTTTTCTCCAAACTAATATATATATATATA
>JAPDSC010072289.1:158614-168922 GCA_026290005.1 Latrodectus geometricus
ACATACTAAAGATTAGAGATGAATAAATTATGGTGTTTGAATATTGAATACCTAAAACTCAAATTCAACACTTGATGAAATAATTGTTTTAAAGTTGTTGTCTTTTTCACATTTTTAGCAAATTTATTACAATACATATCTATTTTTTATGCATATATATTATTTTTAAAATAAAAATAATATTTTTATTACATCATACAGAAAGCTAAGATGCAAACATCTGTCTATGTTCACGTTTAATGGCGCTCTAAAAATGTTCACTTAACCGTAAATAATCATTAAAATTGACGTTATAGGGTGTAAAATACAAAATAGACATCAAAATCCCCATCTATTCATATCGCCGAAAAAGAAAGGCTGCTTCTGCTTTCAACCCATTATGCTCCCTGTACTAAAACGACCCGGAATAAATCTTGTCATTTAAATATAAATCATTGGTATATCTTTAACAAATAACGTATCAGTTTTTACTATGTAAATATTAAAGGATAGAAGGAGAATATCAGTTTTATGTCCAGATTTAGTTACATTTCGAACATAGTGGGTCGGGATAAGGGAGCGTAGCGTCATAACCATACGAACTTATTATTCTGTAATCAGCGAGGCTAGCTCCCAACAAAAGAATGCTCACAGGACCGTGAGTACGCTGATGCATTATGCATAAGATTGGAGTATTAATAAAATTGGAAAGGAAAAGCTTATAGTCTGTCTCGCTTTTCCAGGTACATCGAGCAAACAGAAGGGGTCTTTCACACACTCGGAGAACGCAGAGTTTCAGAAAATGAGTCAACTCGGCACGTCATCTGCCCACAAAGAATAACTCCAGGCCTAAAATAAATAATGCATATTTAACTTTAATTAAAATTTGCACACTTCCGCTGGTTGTAAAAAGAAAGAGTTTGAAGTACATAATCCCGGCATGGAAGGTTTTCCCTCTAGCATTGTTTCTGAGTTCAAACGTTCGACTTTTTTATTTTTACTTGCGGTGAACTCAGATTAATTTGCCAAATAAGATACATTTTTACATGTTATGATTCATTTCATATGTTATGGTACTTTTTTACATGTTATGATTTACTTGTGTTATTTTTCTAATAGCTACAGCAATGTAGATTGTAAATTTAACTTTAAAAATTGGAGCGATTAATTAAATTCAAAATACAACTATTTAGTTCCTTTGAAAGTGCTTTCAAGTAGATATTGCACGTTCACATTCTCATCTGCAGATATTCATCTTTTCTCTGTATTACATTTATAAAAATGGCTGTTAACTTACTGTTACCATACAGTAGATTCTATTCTAATGGTTAGATGAGAAGCATACAAGTGATCATTTCATATCAAATACAGCATTGTAGTATAAGATATATGTTTTACATCAAATATCTTATCCATAATTAGATGTATGTAGTGTACTATTTGTGCCTCCCTATCATTAAACGACTAAACCTTATCAGATAAATCTATACTTGGTATAAAGTAATAGTAAGTGTTAAATTATGACTTATCTTATGAATAATTATCAAAGCTTTCTTGGGGTAACATAGATTTTTTTTAGAAAATACGTATAGAATTTATTACAGTTGCTACTTAGGTTATTCAAGGGATAAGTTTCATTTAAATGAAAAACATTCTTTTGATTAAATAGATTTTTCGAAAAAATACATATAAGATTTTTTTACTTGGCATTTATGTTAAACTAAAAATATGTTTGATTTAAACGAAACTGATTTTTTGAATAACATAAATGTTTTAAAGAATGCACATTGGATTTAATATGCTTATTTCTTATGTTATCCTAAGTTATATTTAAATGAAACGCAACCTTAGGATTGCACATATTTTTAAACAGTGAATATAGGATTCGTTATACTTGTGGACGCACAATTTTTACTTTAATTTAATAAAGTACATTTGATAATTATATAAGTCTGGCCTTTTACATTCTTGCCAAAGATCATTTTCAATCAATTCAGGGAATCACATCTTTAATTGTCTTTATCAAACTATTCTACTTAGGAAATAAACAAATAAAAAGCCTACTTTATTATTTAAAAATATACATATTAAAATTTTATTTCTTAAACAAAAAGAAAAATTATGTTTATATATTGATTCGTTTTGCTTTTAGTTATCAATCATATTTTTTAACCTTATAACCAGCATTGAAAAAAAGCATTTAATGTAAAATATATATTAAAATTCAGTTAAAATATAATGATACAATTGTTCGTATAATTCAATGTATAGAAAAAATAGCAATAATAAATAAATTTAAATCTATAATTTTTTTAATAATAATCAATATTTTCTAAAATAAATTAAAAAGAAAATAATAAAACATATTACACCTATGTGAGTCAATTAATATTTCGAAGAGGAAAAATATTATTTCTTAAATAAGTATTACCCAGTAGCCAAAATTTATTGGAAAAAACAAGTGAAGGAAATTTAAATGCTTATTCTAATAAAGTCTTTTGTATTGGCATAAGATTATAGAGTATTTTATTATCTCAAAAACTAATGCTATCAAATAATATTGGAGAATAATTAACTTCATCCTTCAGGTTTTAAATTTCTCAACACAAAGTAAAAAGAAAAAATATAATCGTATTTAAAAGACGAATATTTCCCTTAACTTTAAAGAGATGTATTCATTTAATTTTATTAGAGATGAGGCTTAAGTTTACCTATTTATAAAATTGTATTGCTTTGCATAATTTTTATATTATTGTACATTTTGTGTACATGAATTCATTACTGATCATTAAAATTACTTCATCCGAAAGAAATGCGAGTAAAAAAATTAGTTAAGTTTTCAAGAAATTCGGTAGTATGGGTACTGAGAAATCTGCTCAGAGCAATCATCTCTAACATCAATAACATTATACACCAGGACATTGATTCAGATATTAGATCGTCTATGAAAATTATACAATTGCTCATGCAACGATGCTATAGTTCATCGACTTTAGTGACTAGTGTATGGTAACAAGCCAGATGTTCGCGACAGACCTGAAGATCTTAATGAACAGAGAACATAAAAACATTTATTGTATCTTAAAGAAGATTTTTTTTTCAATTCAGGCAACATGTGGCTGTGCGTTATCATGTTAAAGCACAGTGTTTCTCTTGATTTGAGCTATAGACGTTTGCACAACAAATGTAAAGGCCACAATCAAAGTGCTGTCAGGATGAACATAAAGTAAACAAAAAGTGTATCTGTTGTTATTCCATACTCTAAATGATAAAATATTGAAATATTATGGACTAATTCGAAACTATAAATAATAATAAACCTGTTTTAGGGCTGCCAGAAGATGAAATGAAGATACAGTTCAAGAGAATGCTGTTAAAAGCATTGAAGCAAAATAGTTAGTCACAGATTGTTCTGAACTCTTCTTCGCTTATTATTTTCTCATTTCAAAACTATTGTGAAATTTGATCTGTTTTTATTTTTGATTTTTGCTTTGCATTTATCGGGAAATTCTTTACTATATTAGAGAATAGTTTGCTTGGAATAAAGGATTTCATAACAAGTAAACAGCTATCCGAAAACCTGTATCTAGTTATTTTAGACTCATAAACATTGTATGGTATTAATATATTACTTGCGTGTCTGATGAGGAAATAAGATGAGACCTCCACAATTTTAACATTGGTAGTTGCAGTGAGCATAAATATGTTAATCGTTGCCTCTAATCTGTGAAAAACATAATGCGTAAACAATAACTAAATATACACCAGTTATCAAAATTTTGTATTCCAATATTTCCTCAATTTAGTTAGGGGTGTTTAAAGTACTGTCACAGTTATGTTAAGTAAAAACTATATGTGACTGGGAAAAATACGTTTCTTAATATGTCGAGACTCGTCTGCAGCCTGATGACAAGAATGTACAATTCGATTGTAGAAGGTCCGGAAAACACAATCTTTTCTAAAAAGCATCACAGAAAATCACGCATTCCCAGGAGGAAACATTTTGAATTTCTTTAGCGACCTGGCATTTACTTTCTATGGAGTTCTATGGATATTCTGTAGCATCAGAATGTAGTCATCATCACAGGAAACGCTTAGTTCTGCTTTCGTTTAAATGAATAATAATGTGAAGTTGTCATCATCAACATCTACTTGGATGTCTTAACTCCTGCTATATGAACACATTTCCTACCCTCAGCCATTCTAACATACTTGTAAACTGCTCCACAGCAGAAGAAGAGATAGGGCCGTACCTAGGCTTCAGTGGGTAAGAATAATTTTGTGAAGCTCTTCCTCTCATACAGTATGTTTGAATTGAAATGTTTCGGAAATATTTTTACCTTAAACGAAGCAAGGAATAACAAAAAATAATATAAAATCAGTTTATTTGACTTGCCATCCGTGTACTCAGACATCCCTGGGCAGGAATGGCACTGAAAGGAGATTACTCGGCTTTGCGGTATTGATCACCTCCTGGAAAGCATAGCCAAACTTTGGAGACTTAGCATTAAAGAATATTGACAAACTGTTTAGCAATATTGACAAATCATCTTGATCTTTTTGTTTGTTTTGACATTAAATTACTTTTTAATGACTCAAATATATATGGTCATATATTATACCTTATAAAGATTTCAGTTTCCTTTTTGCGTGTAATGCTTTGTTTTGTTTCACGAATAAATATTTGTTACTTTCCTGCCATTTTTCATGTCAATTAAAGCGTTATTTGTAGGTACTTCAGCCCTATATCGCTCTTACCATCTTAAATCCATTTCTTCCTTAGGAATCAAATATTATATTAGAATTTCATAACAAAGTTAAATTAATTTTAAAAAAACATTACATTAAAATTTTGTCAGAAAAATTAAATTTAAAAAAATATAATCGAAATCATCTTTTTTAGTATTTTTAATTTTTTTAATAAATTGTAAATTAATCCTATAAATTTAAATACTAAAACTGAATTAAATGAGCAATAAAATAATCAAGTAATTATGTATCACTGAAGCCGAAAATGAATTTGAATAACATAAATAATATTTAAAAAACACACCAATTATGCTACTGTATCAAACCGTTTCTCCTTTAATTAGATTAGCAAAATAAGGACTTAAAAAATAATCCTCTTATTAATCTGATATTTAGGATAACAATACAAATTAAAAAATACATACTTTTTATTTTATTTATAAATCAAGCTTTAATTAATTGTGAATTGTGTCAAAACATTAATCTTTTTAACATTTTATTTTTTAAACTAAGTGCGTATTTATTTCGATTCCATTTGTTTAATTTTTTGTTTTGGAGCGAGTTAAAAAAATTTTATGAAATTTAACTTTGAATTATTTGTATGTAATAATGTTTGAAAGTAATTAATTATTAAACAGTGTTAAAAAAGTCTTGTTCGTTAGGTAGGAGATAAAAAATGATTTTTATTTTAAATTGCCACTTGCTTTTTAATAATATTCCGGCAGTTTTAATACGACAATAGTGTAATCTATTTAGGGGAATAATTTAAAGAGGAATGCTGCCGTATTTCTCTTCAAATAAAAATAAATAATTACATCGTGTAATGAACAGGGTAAGGTTATTGTAAGATAGTTTAATATCCGCTAGGTAAACTACCTTTTGTCAGGTCTTTTCATACATAGAGGAGGTTCCTGTTTTAAGAGAGTAAGCTCAGAAAATTCCTAAGCACTCATTCCTTATATAATATGGAAAACACAGATGTACATTATCCCTCTCTTACTGCTTATCAATAGATGGAATTGAACCTAAAAACTTTAGCACCGAAGAATGTAGTTTTATCATCAGACTACAGGGAACACTTAACTGCCAAAATTAAAGAAAGTTTAAGAAAATATAAAAATGCTTAATGTTCTGCATATAAATTCAGGCAAAATCCAAGCCAACAGAAACTAAACGGATGCAGTTAAAGAAAAAGACTGGCTCAGTAAAATATTCTTTCAAAAATCTGAGTTAAAGAATAATCAAACATGGAAAAGGAATCGTTCATGTAAGCATAATTTTAGCCTTTACAGTTGCAAATGGAAAAGACTTTTGAACCAATAATCAGCAAAAAATGTTTGTTGGACAATAAAAAAAGTGTCAATATTAATAAATTAAAAAATAACTTTATTATTATTCATTATTTTTAATTTATTATTAAAAAGACACTTCATTCATTTTTTATATAGTTTGTTAGGTCATATATATATATATATATATATATATATATATTAATTAATTAAAAATAATAGATTAACCAAAGGATAAATCTATGAACTAGCATTGATTTATATCCAACAAGATAATTTTACATTTTCTAGTTGTTATTGCTAAATAAATTTGTACGCTTTATAAAAAATAAAATGTTACGCTAAATAAATTGCAAAATGCAAAAGATGAGACAACCAGAGACAATCGCATACAATAGCAATGCAATTGCTTCATACAGCCACTTGAAGAGAAAAATATATGCTTGTAACATAAGTACATTCCAAGCTCCTCCGTTCATTCTCCCCTGCATTCTTGATATTTGTGAATCCCAGTACATAATCCATGAATTATAGCATGAAACTTTTATTATATTTAAGTTCCCCCTACATGTGCTTCAAATCGTTATTTTATGTGGAGTGATATTTGCAAAATTAAAAGTTTTTTTACAATCGCTTTCATTTGAAAATTATTTTCAATCATATTTCTTAACATGAAATTTTATTTTTAATTGTTTATAAACTGTACAGATAAAAGCTTTTTTCCTTTAAAATTTATATTCTTCGTGAATATTTTCAGTTTAATTATCAAACGTAATTTGAGTGTTCATGTGTTTCCTGAACCCATCATTAGTGGGTTATTATTCTACTTCACGAGAAATCGGAAAATATACCTCTTGATGATTCCATTCACCGTAATAGAAGTCAATATTTAAATAAAAAGTAAATATTACAATTTTACAAAACAATTTCTTTGCGTATATACAATTACTCAAAAAATGTTAGTGCATTCATTTAAAAAAATTATGATAACCAACACTTAGCTACAATATTGTTCACCGTAATTTCAGTAAAACATCAACGCATATTCTGTAAAAATCCAATTTCATTTTAATTGCATATTAAGTTATTTTTCTTTTTGTGTCGCACTTCAAATAGAACTCAAAAAGCATGAACCTAAATTAATAGTAATATGTCACTTGGTCTTGTGAGTAACTTCAAATCTCCACAGCCAGTTTAAAGTAAGGGATGTCGTCTCTCCACTGCGAAGATTCGTTGCAAATTCTAAGACATACATTTTTTTGAGAAACTATTACCTTAAGAATATGTAACACTAAAAATAAACTATATTTAAGAAAATATTATTGATCTCAGCATTTCAATAATCTTACCTCTACAGAGCCGATTCAGTATTAAAATAGCATTTACAATTTTGCTTCAATTAATTAAGCATTTTTATTTTTTAAATCAAATCTGAGTTTTTCATATTAACAGAATAAAAAAATGACTAAAAAAATTTTGTAAAGTTATTTTACTTTTATATATAATTACCTTTAACTCTCTCTTATACTATTCTAAGCTTCATGAAGTTTAAAACAATGAATTTTGTGCTCCGTAGCATCTTATAAATTGACAACCGTTGTTTTAAGCAACTCTGAGAATTGCTAATCTAAATTTCTTTATTAGTTTAAATAATAAGTGAATGATAAATTTTTTGCATAAACTCTGACATAAATTGCAGTAAAGAAAATTTTTTACGCTAAAATATATGAAGCTGATTTGTAATTTTATACAATCTATAACACCAACTGAAAATATATATATAACACCTACTAAAATAATTGACAATGAATTCTACCTTAAGAACAAATATTGCTTTCATCCTCTTATCTAACTGTTGATGCTTGAGGTAAATTATATATTACTAATTTTGAATAAGATTGTTTCAAAACCCTAATTTTATTGAATGGTATAAAAAAATTATCATGCTGCAAGTAAAAATAAATGATGAGATTCGTATTTTCTACACCTTGTAATTATTAAGATTAGTTTTTAAGGTTATAAAGAATTTCTTAAGCTTATAACCTTTCAGTAAATGTAGAAAATTTCTAACCATTTATGTATCTTTTCTTACTTATATTCTGAGTTTCTCAAATTACATTATATTAATGCTTGAAACATTAGGAATACAATTCATATGTCGTAAACTTAAACAACATTTCGTGCGAGAATTGCATAAAAAATTAAGAACAAAATCATGTGATTGAACACTTTTGACTCATATTTCTATACATCACACATTAACCACCTGCATTAGAAAGTAATCCTGTGAGATATTTCATATCTTCTTCGATGATTATTACAACTCTCATTATTGGGTAAAAGCATATGAAGTCTAAAACAGTTAATGGCTTATTTCTTGATGATCTGTTAATATCAAACGATCTTTTTCTTGGGTCATCAGCAGAATGGTTGTAAGGATAGTGAGTGAAATCACCCCACAGTGCAAAAGTTAATGGTCCACGCAGCCATTGATTGCGCCACTGACTTGATCTTTGGATAGCCAAAGGGATCTATCGATCTTAAACCCAGAACGAAAGGTTGTGTAGAAATTTTCTTAAAAGCTTTTCAGCGCGAATGACCGCAGGTTGATTGTTTCCCATTATACGAATTGTCCTTCCGCCAGACCAAAGATTAGGTAAAAGTGTCTTTCCATGTAATCCCCTCCACCACCTCCAACTGAAATCGAAAAAACCTTCTGGAAAGGTATAAATTTAGTGAAGAATCCAACAACCACCACTTTTTCAACAAATTTAAAAGGAAAAAGGTGAAGTTTCTCTACCTTTCTGACTTGTCTACATTTGAAGCTATGATTAAAGGAGTCTTGTTCAGGATGGATATATTTGACTACTTTTAGAAAAAATTTAAGGACTCACCTCTCATCTTTTAACTGAAGAGATGAAAGTATTAAAATAAAAATTTAGTTGTATCACAATTAGCTTTATAAAATAAATCAATTTTTTATTTTGAAATTTTTCACATAAAAATTATCTAAAAGTTTTATATTTTTCCATAGTTAAACCCAATACATATAATCACAGTTGCTAATCTATCCATAGCATTTATTAAACACAATGCTTATTATTGAAAAAATATGGCAATTTATGTTTTATTAATAAAACTGCTGAATTTTATCCTTAAAATGAATTTTACTTTTAGAATCTATTATATTTCAGATAACAATATTTTAAGTATAGACAGTTATACAAAGTTCATTCAAATCCAGAAACTTCATGTGGCTTCTTATTATAATACATGCATATTTTTAGTTTTTTTATAATTGTTTCCCAAAGGAATTATATGCTGAAATATTTATTAGTGATTTTGGAAAATTCAACTCTATTTATAACAGGGAATAAATTGTATTTATTTGTTAGCATGAATTACAGTGTTCATTAAAAGCTATGCCGTATAATCTAATTACAAATAATAACATTTATTTTGCACAAAAATTAAACAAAATAATTGGAATCATTTTAAAATTACTTAATATTTCAAAGACAGTCTTCCAAAGAAAAGATTTTAAGTATTGTTTCAAGAATGAGAAAACTTTTCCATTATTGCCTATATCATTCTGTTTTTGTTAGATTTTCTATGATGGATGTGTCAGCAGAATCTAAAGAATACTTTATCACTGTCATGGCAACAGTTGCTTAGCCCTTTACTTCCAGTGTAAAAAACAATTTTGTCATTAATTGAAGGTTGCCCGTATTTTCTAGACATTTAATGATAAGTTACACGTTAATAAATCAAAAAATTAAATCATTATGGCTTTCAAGTAAGCAAAAATAATACATCCCCTTTTCCAATAATTGAATAAATTATCCATTACAAAAAATATTAACTTTGTGTTAAACAATATATACTCTTTTGACTTGAAAGGAATAAGAGATTTTTGTGAATTACACTTTAATTACATATATATATATATATATATATATATATATATATATATATATATATACTTATTTATTTTTACATTGTTTTTCTTGACTTTATTTTATAAATAGGAAGTAGGGAATCGCTTATAAGATTGAAGTAATGCATAGTTTTCATAACTACAGAAGGGCCACCCAAGCATTGATGTTCTTATAAGAATCCTGAAAGCACATACTTCCAATTTCATTCTACATTAAGATTTTAAACTACTTCAAATTTTAGATTTAACTTAAAAATAAAAATAAATAAATTTTCTTATTATTTTTGGCAACCATATTCTTCTGAATTTAATATATATTCTTCTGTATTTGATATATTTTTCTCATTCACACAT
>JAPDSC010072289.1:173922-198891 GCA_026290005.1 Latrodectus geometricus
TTAAAATGCAGATATTAAATTGTGTGTGTGTGTGTGTGGAAAATCCATTATTTAAAAATAAAAGAAAAATACAAGATAGTAAAAAATTTACTTAATTTATCTGTTTTTCTCTGATTTTAGGGATATTATTTTGATCTATATAATATTAAGTCATTTTTTTATATTTAGCAAATATAAATGTGTTGATATTTTGAAAATATAACTTGAAATAATCTTAAATCTAAAATTAGAGAAAATGTTTTATTGACAAGCAACGTTGATACTTTTTAATATAAGATTTTTTATTTAATTCTGATTTCTCCATTCAAAACCTTTCATGGCAAACTATGATCTGAAATTCTACAAAAAGCATTTCATACCATTGAAGTTATTTGAGGAAAAATAATTAGCCTTTGTTTTTCAAATAATATAAATGCAATTCAAAATATTTTGCTTACAATATTGATTCTAATAATTAATCATTATAGAATATTAAGATTCTAATAAGATAATGTAAAATGTACATCATTTCATTTTAGAATCGTAGCATTCTCTCTTTTTGAAATATATTGTCTCGTGTGGTTCAAATTTCAGATATAATCCGAAGTGAAATACTTGAACACTTAAGCATTCAGGCCGGAGATGAAAACTAATGAGAGAAAGAAAAATAAGATAATGTGAATACGATGTATATGCATACATAAATACTATAAAACACATAAATAATAAGAGTGCATCATACTGTGTTTTATTTCAACATATCTTCTATTTATCCCAAACATAAAATTTAGTTTTATTATATTTGCTTTATTATCTTCAATAGGATCTTCCTATCAATTAATTTTAATTTCTATGTTAATGTTTTGCAATGGTACTTATAATGATACTATAAGCTGTGAAAATGTATTCATTAGAATATAATTGTTCGTTAAAGATAAATTCTAAACTCCTATTCTTTATAATTATTTCTCTTCTTTTAATTTTTACTCTATAATAAAAACTGCAATGAACAGAACTAAATTGGTTAAAATATTTCGAATTTTCGTCTTTTGCAAATTATTTCTGCAGCAAATATAGCACTCAAAAATATAGTAAGCGTTATTCTGATTTATTTAAAAATAGTGTAAGGCGAATTTTATATCAAAACAGTCATTAATTACATTCAAAATTCATTAAGTTACCCAGAAATGTGCAAAAAGTATACTGCCGGTTTTATTCAATATTTCCCGATATTGAGAATAATATTTTCTACACAGAGGCCCATTAATAAAAGGTGATTCAACAAACATTTTATTGTACTGAATCAAGATCCTTGATGATTTTTCAAAGTTTTCCTCAAATATGAGCAATGATATAAAAAGCAGACGTTTGAAAGTGAAAACCCGAATTCTTCGATCTGTTATTTTTTTTTTTTTTTACATTATCAGTACTGTAATAATACATTATTTTACTTTAAATAGCCATCACTATCTGTATAAATCTTGAAAATAACAGGATAAACTTAATTAGCAAATCCATATATTTTTGGTTCCAACACTGGCTTATCAGAAAATGCAATGCAAAGTACAAGAGTAAGTCCATAACTCTTGCAAGATTGTAACAATATATTTAAAATGTAGAACTTTTTTTTTTTTGAATTGCAGTCTACATAACTATGGGGATTTACATCTTACAGTTAATTTGAAATTTACAAGCCTCCATCAAATACAACAAAAGCTTCTATACTCTGCATTGACGTTTCAATTATCCCAAGAAGCTTTAATGCGAGAATTCTTAGAGATTAATATTTCAGTATCATATCTACTTCAATTTACTGAAGTTGTATTATTTCTAACCAACCTCTAAAAAAGTTCGTTTTTTACTAATTAATTAATTAAAACCTCAAAAATCGTCTCATGACTTAATATTTTTTATTTCAAAGTTTAATAGAAATACCGAAACTGGAATAAAGAATTCTCACTTCTTCAAATAATAAATGAAATCTTATCAGCAGTGACAATGGAATTAAATTTACACAGACTTTAATCTAACTTAATTTTTGAATTGATATGGTATTTTTGAAAGTTAGTTATTTCACTTACACTTATCTAACAGCAATATTTTCAAATTTATGCTGTTCTGAAATTCCATACATTTACTTCTTGACTGTGAAAACTATAGTCATTAAAATTTGTTTTTTCAGATTTCATTAAATCAAAATTATTCGTTTTCTTTCTAAAAATATTTTCATATAAATTTCTTAAAAACTTTTGTTATTTTTATTTTTCTTGCCATTATATATTCATTCTTTTAAAGCTTTTCATTGACGTTGTACCTTTTGTAGACTGAGGGATACTTGATGTTATACAGGGTGGTATATGTTGTTCCTTTAAATATAAAAAAGAGTTGCCCTTAAATACTTTCTCAGTACCTGTAAGGGAATACCTCACAGTATATTCCATTAAAGTGACGATACAAAACCTTTTATTTTTCTAAATCCGTCAATATAAGTTTCAACTTATTTATATTGCTATTGAACGAATTTGCCATTTCATACTTTTCTTTGGCTGAAAAAATGTGATTTCATAATTTTCTTAATAGTGTGATGTCTTACAGCAGTTTAGTGTAAGGTATTTAAATATAATATCTATACATGATACAAAAACAGCTTTATTTAAAATTCATTGGTCTAAGTATAGAGGAGAAATAACATTTAGACGTTAAATGTTTAAAATAAAAAATCGGGATTATCATCAAGGGTAGTTACATGTATTCATTTCCCTTTTGAACTTACTTTTCTATGAGTTCCAAATAATTTTCTCGAAACTACTTACTTTTCAAAATTTCAAAAGAGAAATTCGCAATTTATACACCTTTAAATAAATTAATTTAAATGATAAAAAATTGCTTAAACTTTAACAAAGTTTTAATAAAGTTGCTAAAAGAATTTATTTTTGACTACTAAGTAAGAATTAAGTTTAGGAAATGATATGTGTAAGAACATTTGCAGTTTCACTAAAAGAAATAATAGTTAGTAGTTACGTAATATGTCCTAAGCTTTATGATGAATTTCAGTAATGCATGTTATGTTAGTAAGAAGTTTTAATTACTTCCAAAATTTTAGCGGAATATTTGAGGGATTTTTAAATTAATAGTACTTTATGTTTATCAAAAGCTCGTAAGCTTTTCCTTTTATGAAAACACACAAGTTCTTCCACACTTCAAAAGAAGACTTCTGAAAATTATGGAGAGACTCTAAAGAGTATTCAATTTTAAAATTAAAATATTAATAAAACTTGCTTAGAGTAGTTTTCGAAGAATTCGAATCTGGTCGGTATTTTTCAAAGATTTCTAAATCACATGAAATATTCTGAAGCATGCCAGAAAAAAAAAACGATTTTATTCCTACTCATCTGACTGGTGATTACAACAGTTGGAAACTCAAATAACATCTATTTTGATTATTTCCTTGAAGTGTGTTGGGAATAATTCATTCATTTTAATCTTTACTTATACTCTTTGATTTTTCAGCGGACGTTCTATTGAAAGATGAGCAGACAAGTAAAAAAACAACGAAGGTGCTTCCTATAAAAGCAAACATATCATTACTTGTGATTCCCTGTGATCTCCTTTGGTAGAAATGACTGAAATTCTTGGTATAAAGGCTTCAAACATATTTATTTATTTAATCTATGCTTCAGCGATTTTCACTAATGGTCATGTGTTTCAAAATTACCATACTTATAGATGTTTAATCAAAAATTCTAAAAACTAATCTTTTAAGTTCTCTTTATAAGGTGTTTACTTAATATTAATTAACTGTTGAATTCGGAATACTTCAGAAGAAAATTAGAATAATGATAGATGAGATTAAAAGCCAAAAATGTGAATGCTAATACTTATTGACTTTCAAAACTTAAACAAAATGAAAGAAAAGGAATTCTCCTAAACACTATTCGAGAAAGAAAGGCAACTGAAATTTTTTAATGCTTCGCGTATGTTTAATCAAGTGTACTCTATTGAAAATTTCAAATGAAAATGTTGGGGTTAATTTGGTTCGTTTGTCGTTCTACCGTGACATCTTTAGAAATCAACTTGTTCCACATAAAAACTAATTTGACCAATCAACATGTAAAAAATATACTTGTTTGCATTGTTAATATAAGCGTGTCTAATGATAATTCTATAAAATTAACTTTCTAGATTATTTTTCAAAATATGTCATACCAATTTAATTAAAGAGTTTATTGTTAATGCTCAATACACGTGTGTAATTAGTTCACAAAATATAAACGCAAATTCTAAAGAATTATCCCGTGTACATTTTATATTTTTCCTTTTAAATAACTTATTAATTAAATGGAGTAGTATATGTTACTTTTTAATATTATCATTCAATAATTTTAAATTTACCAGTGATTTATAAAGGAATAAGATATTCATTCCAATTTAACATTTTTAAAAATGATTTTTAGGAACATTTTATAAGCACCATTAACACAAAAATACTTATATATAATATCCCAAAAGAAAAATTAAGTTCCAAAGATTAGATTCTTTAAATTAATAAAGCTTAAAATAATTATTTGAAACTTCTTATCTTATGCAAAATTTACTTTTGATGAATATTGCATATTTTTAAGACTGTTTAGGTCTCATCAATGTAAATTTTGAAAAGAACTACGTGTGTCATTTAGAATATATAAATGTAAAGTATTTCACGTTTTTATACAAGTATAATTAGGTTATATTTATATATTTCCCTTATGAATTTTCGCTATTCTAACAAGGATTGTTAATTTTTAAACGTATGGCAGTTTTTCCTTATTTTTGGGAAAACATTTAACCACAAACCTTCTTTTCTCGATAATTTAATGTATAGTTCAACTGCAAATTTTACTGAATTACGTGTATTATACTACAACTTATACCGCTTCATTTGTGAGCAAAAAAATATTCTCTGTTCAAGTATATATTTTCCTCAACAATTGCACAGTCATAGAATCTGTTAGGCCTACTATTATTATATATCTATTTTTAGTAAAAACAACGTTTTATTATACTTCATCGTATTTTTATATTACATCGTATCAAATTGTTTTAAAAAACTGTGCAAGTTGATATCAATATTTGAAATGAACTTTTATGTTTCGCATCATTAGATTAGCAACAATAATAAACCCTATTAGCTACTTCAAGGAAAGATATTATTAAAATTACTACTTTAACTACTTGTAGGATATACTGCAAATGCCAAACAATATATTCAGATATAATATACATAAAAATCCCATTAATTACTGAACATAATATTTTTATAACTGTTTTTTCATAAATTTGATGAAAGTTATACGAAATTAATTAAAAGTTTAAATAAAGAAAGTATGTAAGTACTTTGCTGCAAACCTCAAAGATAGAATTTTTTTTCCTTTCAGTAGTAATCTGATATATTAATATGAAATTAAAATATCATGACTTAACCTATTGAAAACAAATATTATAATATACAATTATATAATACAATAATTAACATTATTATCAATTTCAGAAATAAGACATATGTGCATGGTAGAGATTATTATCGAAACTAAAGCAATATATTCCACTCAAAATACTTTACAAAATGTTTTGAACGTATTTATGCAACTAAATATTTTACTTAAGCAACTACAATTAGCACCAACTTCCTAATACAAGCAAAATCTCAACTCGGATTAATTTGTCTCCAGTTTCCCTTGCCTTCCTTCCCTTTCAAGCAGGAAGCCTTATGAAGTGCAGATTCCGAAAAATTTTCCACATTATCAAACACTGGCGTTAATCTTGATTCATCCAGGAGCTTAAGTAGTAAGGGCTTAACAGTATCAAATTGGCCGTAAAATCGAGTCATAAACAGCCTCGCAACGTAGCGGCCAACTTGAGTCATTAGCATAAGGTATGAATCACGGGGAACCACTAAAATAATGTACCAGGCAGGAACGAGCACCAAGTTACGGCCTGAAAATCTGATTAGGATTCCCCTCTTTTGATGAAGAAGCATGGATCAAGCAAGAGCATGCAGAAGTGTTTTCACTAACGTTGCCCGTCAATAATTCACAACCGTTCTCTGCTCAATATTTCAGAGCGGAAATACGAAACGAAATCCTTTCTACTAACATCACAAGGTTTTAAATGGACCCAAGAATATCATTTAAAACAAAATTGTGTGGTATAGTAATCGTTTTTATTGTTAATGGTCTGCCGAGTTCCTTGATCTAATCTTGCCCCAAACAATTGAATCGAATGCTGTGTCAACAATGTCGCGTTCATTCTCATCGTGAAAGGGAGTTCAACCTCCTTGAAAAACACATTACGCTTCCATGACGAACACCTAGTTCTTGAAGGAAACTATTTTTTTTCGCATCAAGTCAAAGTCAAAATGAATTTCAGGTTTTCTCTTGATTTGTTAAAGTAAAAAAAAAGAACTATTATGGCACTTTCCCCTTGGGAGAAATGCTCCCGCGACATGAGGGAGACTTAACTGAATTTTTTCCATGGAAGAAGAGGGTTTTATCAAACAATTTCTTAAGTATATCGCAGTTCTTTTAAAACTAGTTAGAATTATATGATTATTTTTTTTCATGATATTACAGTATAGTCTATATAACTTATAACTATAGTGCTATTATTTTCAACATTTATGATTGAAATTACTAGTTTAAATTACAAAGGTATGCATGATTTTCCTAACGTTAAATGTTCCTTAAAAAATATTTACTTGCTTGAATATCAATATTTCTCTTAACATTTTTTACGTTATGCATTCATGTGACTTACTGTGGCCTAGTATTAAAACCATGCACTCCAAGATGGAAATTCTCGGTTTCGATTTCAACAACAGTCAAAAATCATGGAATGAATGTTAAGTTTCAGCTTCTGCATGCACATCTAGTGAGATAAATGCATCACAAGATTTTTTTCTTGGTTTCTTCTTTAGAAACTCTTGAATGACTGGGAAATGTCCTTGTGGAGTGGATTACATGATAGATTTTTTCAAGAATCTAACACACCATTCAATTATTAGGCTATATACAATGTAGCCCCATAGCATCATGAATTATTCAAAAATCATTAACTTTTAATTATTATAAATGTATTATTAGTTATATAATTCCCCTGCTACCATAAGAAATTCTGCATATTTTCTTAAAATTTCTCCTATTTTCCAATTTAACTGAAGGGTTGGCCCGTGACCTTCAATTCTAGTTTTCTTGAATTTATTTGCCACCCCGGGAGTCGATGCTAGTAGTGAATCCGTTTACAAATTTATATCTCGATCAGGTAGCCTTGATGTATGAAAAGTGCTCATAGAGCTACCATGAAACTCTGTTCTGTTTTCTGTAGCTATCAGTCCATCATTTTGACAGTTATTCCTACAAAATTGTTTACTTTCAGCTATTTTTCTTGTTTGTACTAGCATATATATGGATATAACTTGTAATTATTTAAAATAATGTGTCTTGAGGAAAAAATGTCTATTTTATTTGTTTCTGATAACTAAGCGATTTTTCATAAAAACAACTTAAAGGAAATTTTAACAGTAACCTTTTTTATTTATTCAATTTTTTATTTAATTGCGTAACCTCTTGATTATATAGTGGCTGGTTCTGACAAAAAACTATTCTTTATCACTTGCTTAATTTAGTTAGATTAAATAAAAATAGTTCATTTTTTTCTCTTCAAGAAAAGTTAACTCAGTTTTTAAATTATGCTGAATTCTACAATAAATATTTTTGCATAAAAAATGTCTTTCGAAAAACTATCAAATCATGGCTTTCAAATATTCATAAGTTACTTTTTTTCTTGTTCTTTTTCTATCATTTATTCTCCTTCCCTTTTTATTTACTTTTTTGACTTTGTTTCCCTTTATTTCTTATGATCACTAATACAATTGGATTACAGCGATATTAAAAAATGCTTGTGCTTTTTCAAATATATATTAAAAGCTAATTAAACATTTTAATTCACTTAGTTCTTTGTAAAAATTTGCAGAAAAAAGTAATCTGCAAATAAAAAAAAGTTATATTTTTATGCAAGATAGTTTATGTGAATTTGGCATCTTCGTGCATGCATATTTAATATATATATATATATATATATATATATATAAGTTTTTATAACCTAATGCTGCGAATTAAGCAAATCCTTATTTGAATTCTTTTAAGTAATTATTTCTTCTTTTTAACTTTTTTACTTGAAGCAAAAGCAAAGTATAAAAATAAATACAATAATCATAATTTTATCCGATAAATTCATGCAACTTAAAAAGAACGGGAAATACGAAACATTTTAAATAAAGAGCTACCATTTTTCACTCAAATTATTAAGAAAAGCCAGTATTTGAAAACTCAAGTTTTGATAATAAATTTTTTAGAAGATATAGTTGACAAACAGTAGGAAACAACTCCACAGGGAATAGCAAACACAAGAAGACTCAAATATTTTAGTGAATATGGAAATTTTTCGAAGTGGATAAATTTCTCACATATAAAATAAAAAATTTGGCTATGATAGTTCTCAGATTTATTTTATTCACTTTCTATGTCTTAAAAATACAGATATGACAGTATTTTACTTCAAATCTTTTGAAATTTAGATCATTGCGAATAATAATGGGAGTAAAACACTTTCACTTCCAAGGATTTAATGAAACGGTGTGCGTTGAATATCAAAGATTTAGAAACTACATATCGTATTCAAAAGACTTACATGTGAATATATAGCATTGTTATATATATATTTGTATTGATAGATAAAATAAATTAGTGTTGTATTGACTCTTTCAGGAGCTGGAATCGAACATTCAGTCTTTTATTTTGAGAAGGAGCTATGTCTTAATCAGACGGCGGCAGTAAGTAAAATATTGTTTCTTTTTCAACTTTAGCACATTAAACTACAATAAGGAGGAAGTCAACAATGAACTTCATGTGTAGATTGTGATAAAAATGTCTTAATATTATCATTTGTAGTATAATATAAGTAAACTCAAAGAAACCGCAATAAATTAAACTTTCGTTTTGGATATTTTGTTAGAAAAATGAAAACCTTACAACTTTGTTCATCAATAAATAGTTTGTTTTTTAATGGTTTATGTATTTTGAACATTCTGTCTGAAGCAATTTTCCTTTTTGAAAAAACAGAGTCAATCAGTTACATAAAATAATATTTTTCGTCGTCTCTGAGGAAAAAGCATTCATAAACTTTGTTCAAAATTTCAGTCAAAATAAAGTTTTATACAGCTTCTATTAAACAATTAAAAATCTAGATAAAATGATAAAGCTGTGATATATTATATCATTTCACATATCAAAAAAAATAAAACAAATTCAAATATATCGTAATGATTTTTAGATAATTTTTGGTGTTTTGTAAAGGAAGGAAAATTGGAAAATTAATGGCTCAATAATTAGGGTATTTTTTCTTTAATATTATTAAAAGTCTTACAATTTTAAGTGTCTGCAGAAAAATGAGAGTAAACATTATATAAATGTTAATTATAATTCAAACTTTTCTTTAGTACCACTATAACTTTTCAGAAGAATACATAATATTTGATCCTGTTATAACCAACACTCAATAATTAGAAAAAATTTAAAAAAAACTTATTTCTTATTACTTTAGCTTTATCAGTTCAGAATAATTTCACATTATAGTTTACAAATCAATCAATAGTTATCATTCTCTGTAAAATATATATATATATAACTTCGAATTTTTGTCAGCTTAGTCGCTAATGATATGTTTCCGGAAAGTCCAAATAATAAACTCCCTAATAAGGAAACAGAAGGAAAGTCACCAACTCTTATTTATTCCCTTGCTAAAAATACACTTTGCTTAGGAAAGTAATAACCAGTTTGTTTTCATGTTGAGCTGTATGCTTGGCTCGAGAACATATCTCATCAAGGGATCATCTTCTCCAGCATCCACAATTTAACCTTTTCTTTTGGCTCCTTCCCTACTTTCTAAACGAGCCTCCAAACATCGTCATCTGCTTATGCATTTTTCACCACTAATGAAGGAAATTTATACGTTGCGGTTATGGGGAAATAAGTTACAAAGTTTGGTTAAGTTGAGATAAAATTTTTGCTGCCAGGGTCTGTGATGAACTCATCAGTAGGTACTAGAAGACTACTTTCGCAAGTTATATTTTCTTTTTGTAAAATTTTCGTACAACTGGAAATTTTTCTTTTATTCTGTACTGCATATAGATTTTGACTTCGAAATATAGGACTAAATGCTGATTGCATTAAGTATGTATTTACAGTAAATGTTTTTTTTTTTTCATTTCTTGTTCATTTGTATATAAATACAGTACACGTAGAACAATAATTTCATTTGTAAAAATGTAAGAGTCAAAAACTATTTATTATTATTTTCAAAAGTTTATTAAATAAATGTTTTTATAAATATATTAAATATTGCAAAATCATCTTAAAATATAGCAAAATAAAAGGAATTTGCCTAAATTATGTGAAATTCAACTAGAATATTTATAAAAAATAAATTTTGGTGAAAAGAATAACCCATTCTTCGTGTCTGGTATATTTCCGTTTCTAGTATAAAAAATCGCTTTTTCATCGAAAAATTATCCCTATGTTCTCTATATGTCAACTTTTCTGAAGAAACTCCAAGTTTGTTTTTCAAATTCTTATGTATTTGCCTTCATTTTTCCTTTCTTCCAGGTTTTCTTAATAATAAACAAAACTTCATTGATCTACAAATGTGCCAAACTCAATATTATTTTTAGTTACGGTTTTTAATTTTGTTACGTTTCGATATCATTATTTTAGTTAAAATTTCTAAGTAATTCATAAAATACATAAAACTAAATTGATTCAGAATTGTCTTAATATTTTTTTGTGAAAAATTACCCATAATTTTACGCATTAATTCTAATTAAAATCCATTGTTAAAACTATTGGATAAAAACGAGTTTTTCATTCAGTTCCAATTTTTAAAATTTCTTTGAATAATAAACATAAAAACGATAACATTTAATAAATAAGTTATGAAATTGTTATATATTAAGTTCATCGACATTTATTCAATTGTTTTTACTTTGATTCCTTATTATTTAGTACTCAGATCATTCATGTTTATTGCCAATTTAATATTTTCATTGAACCAAAATTAAGTTTTTCACTAAATTGATTCAATAAATAGTAATGATGGCCTTTAAAATTCTACTAAGCCATTTAATAGAAACTGAGTTAAATTTTTAAAAGTTATAAACAGTGGATACAAGTAAAACAAATTGTCAATACATTATTTAACATATTTATTGCTAAAGGAGTTTGCTTCAGTTATTTCCTAAGCATATTTTCTAGTAATACTACGAATATTGTATTAGATTTAGTTCTTGTAACGAAAATACCCAATAACAAACTAAGCATTAAAATCGATTGAAAAATCATCAAAAGACAGAAATAAATCATTCATATAGGTTTTTGATACTCACATTTTCACAAATCAATCATTCTCTGGAAGATAGTGGTTGCCTTTGGTGGGGGAAGTATGATAGAAACCTAAGATTAAGTTGTTCCGAATCTTTTAGAAAATACTTTTTTGAGTGATAATTTTGGATATTTTTGCACAGTAAGATTATAATTTAAAAAATTTCATCTTTATCTTGTGTAATTAGATGTAAAGAAAATGATTTTTCCTCAAAATATGTTACTTAATGTAAAAATTACAATTTTGTTTCAAATTAAAGAAATTATTAATCACGAGTACACATTTGGTTTGTTGGCCATCTTAATTAATTTTAGATTATGTTCCATGAGTTATTTGTGATTCCTAGGATGATACAACTTGCTTTTACTTGAGCAACCCTTATTGTTGAACCTTATCTTGCAGCAAATAAATAAACCTCAGTTATTTTATTAGACTGTTGCCTGGAACTTTGCCAAACCAATCCGAATTGGTTATCCCATTATCACCAAAGAAATTTTTCACAGTATTGGATACCACAAAGTGTCTTGTTGAAGAATCGCGCTTTAAAAATTTACTATAGAAATCAAAAAACTATTCGGCCTTGGAAATTTTTACTCACATTTCTTGTTGTTTATCATCCCTGTCTCGACAAATGATGATCATGGACCATAAAAGAAAAGTAGCTTCAAGATTTTTGCTTTTGTGGCGCTTGATATATTGGAAAATGTGAATTTTTGGATGTAGTTTATTACCACATAGGACAAAAATTTATGGAGTAAGTTTAAAATCAAACAAAAAATTTTTTGTATTGCCTAAAAATTTTTATCTTATAAAAATATAAAATCATAGTTTTTCTAATTCTTTAATTTATCTTCAGAGGTCCGAAGGTGAAGTATTGGACCGAATTGGCTGCAAATATTGAAATGTTTGAAATAATATGATATAAATGCGTGTTTACAAAAAGAGCATTAAAATAACAAGTACTTATTATTATAATAAAAAATGCATAAGAACGGGATTATTTACACTTATAGTTTAAACAAAAATTCCTGCAGGTTAATAAATTTAAATTGTTTATGTAAATTGTTAGCTTCGAAAATTGCATTAAAAGTTATCTTTTAAAGAGTTAGAAATTTTCCGATAATTCTCTTCGGGGAATACTACCGTTTTGGCGATCCCTTTATTTTGTCGGTAATAATCTTAATCCTTCTCACTTATTGAAGCTCGTTAATTTTTGGAGAAGTTTTTCAAAAGTTCTGAAAATATATTGACATAAAGCCATTATCCGATTAAACTTTAAAAGCAAATTAAACTTTAACTAAACTTCTTATGCCTAACAGCAAACACTCTTAGACAGTTTTGCTTCCTATAATGGTAATCAATCCTTTTACATGACTTAGAAAATGGTAAAGGAAAAAATATGAAGTGAAGTGATAGTCACGAGCCTTTATCTGTCTTTTCCATCGATTGTATTTCCTTTTAGCCTCTCATACAGATAAATGTTACTTTCATAAATGCTTACTATTTATTTAGTAGTATTTAGTTTTGTTATTTAGTTAATTTGATTGCAACATAATCAAATTTCATTTTAGTTTGATTTTTAAAAATTTAAGATTTTTGCAAGAAAATTAAGAAAAGTTGGAATATACTTCATGCATGATATAAGAATGTTAGCATAATTTTTAAATAATATATTTACAATATCATAACTACGCACATTTAATAAATTTTTAAAACTATAGACTTAATTTATCTTTCTTAAAGCTACCTCATCTAGTAAAACTATTTTTTTGGTTAATTGTTTTATTCTATAAAAACTTAATTTAATTCATAAACATTACTTTAAAAAGTGATGTGCTTATGAGCTTCTACTTTTTAATAAATATTTTTTTAAAATATTTTTAATATCAAGCTTAGATTTATCTAGATAAGTAATTTTTATTTTTTGTAGTAACTTTTACCTTTATTTTGTTAGCTTAATATAATAGTTTTTAAAAGCAAATACAGATAAAATTTCATCGAAAAATATGTTTAAAAAGAAAATGGTCAATGCATGTTATTTTACATCAATTAACTGACTTGAATTTTCAGAATAATTTATTTTAAGTCTTTTATTTATTTTTTGAATTTCGCCTCTTCAGACTGAGTTAAAATGAAATAAAAAAGGAATTTATGTCATCATGAATTATAGAAAACATTCTTTATTGCTACAATTAATGAAATTTTCTGCTTAAGCACTAATTTTTGTACGACATTTAATATAAGCGAACTTCATCTAACATCATATAAGAAGCTTTTAAGCTTTAAACCTTATTGTAACAGGGCATTAAATATAAAGAGTATCTCATCTTACTCATCCATTTTATGTATCTTCATATCCATATGAGTTCAAATAAGAAACTTTTAAACTGGAAACTGGTGGTTATAAAATATCTTAGAGACTCTAATTGTTTTGCATGTGTCAGATTCATTAAGAAGTCCTTTCTCAAATATTTAAACTCATTTCTTCAAAACAAGAATAAAGATACTGCCGAATCTAAATCAAGTGAAAAGCAACCAGCCAATAATATTTTTTAGTTAAACCAGTGTATAGAACTCTTTTCGTCAATTCATTGATTTGTGTATTAATGAAGGAAGAGAAAACAATGCCCAGGTGTGGGATACCTTTTCATTACAACGAATGTTCATTTAGCCAACACCTCTTGTGACATATAACGGCCCACTTTATTCCATGAGCACTTCGCAAGTAAAGACGAAGGACACTAGAGGAGAAGGGAAGAATATGGAAGAAGGGGGATCGTTGACGTGGAATATTGCCATTGATGGAAACAAACGGAGAAAAAAAATAATAATCCATGTGGCACCATGAAATTTCCGTTAGAGTCAACAATGCTGCAGTGTCTTTTCCACCAGCATCCTCCTCCATCGATTGGGTTCACTCTTTTAGAAGACATTCTACTGAAGTCCAAAAGCAGAGACACAGATGTTCCTTGATCTCAGAAACCCTCCCTCTTTGCCTTTGTTCTCGAGATGCCTTCCTTCTATCTGCATTCTCTATGATTGGTTTGCTTTGGAGTTTGTGGAGGGTAGTGCTCGTCTTCGCTATTACGACGGCATCCGCTTTTTTCGGGGCTGCTGCTCAAGTACTCACGTTGAGAAACTTCCTGACAGTACCGTCATCTTTTTTAGGCAGATATTTTTTGTATGTCTCCCCTTCATAACCTCATCTTGAAGCAACATCAAAGATTCATCCCTCCAGAAGCACTGTTCGTTTCGGTATAAATGAGATGGATATTGATTTTAAGTCATTTCTTATGTTATACTTTCTTTTTTTATGAATTCGGTTTGCGATTTGGTTTTCTTGTTTTAGAACACAAATATCTATTATCTGTAAGTGTGAAGACGCATTTAAAAACAAAACTATTAATGTATCTAAATAACTTACATTAAAATATAAAAATGTTAGAATAAATGCATAAATTTGTTCACTTACATTTTTATAAAAAATCAGGTCTTCAATTATATTCATTTTTAATTTTACCTGAAATAATAAAGTTCACTAGTTATTTAGTTCATCAGTAAAATGTTTCATTAGTAATTTATCTGTAAACTATTAATAAATTTGATAGGTTGTCATAAACAAAGTTTATAGTCAGGGTAGTCGATACATTCTTCAGATTCAAATTTAATGAGTAAAGCAACAACACAGTTTAGAGATGTAATATTTCTTTTTAGATGAATGAGATTATTTAAAGTACTACCAAAGTTGATTAAAATATAATTTAAGCAATGAATTTTATAACTGTATGTATAATGTCAAATCAGTGTCAAATTTTATTATTTATTTTATTTATTTATTTCCAGGCACATTTAAAAAAAACACAACTATATTGAACCCAGAAATGAATTTCTATGAATAGAGAAATACAGTTAAGATCATGAGGAGAAACAAGCATTTAAATTCTTTAAATTCTATGCCATACATGTTTTTTTCTGATATCCGACCACTGGGGATATCTTTCGTCACTGCATGGGGAGGAATGGATGGCATCTTAAGTAGTGGAGCACCCAGTGAATAAGCCCTAAGAATGGTAGTTTTTGTAATTTAAAAGCGGGGACCATGCAGGAGACTCCCAGGCTTGGCCTTCCACTCCCAGAGGTATCATTTCAAACTGGTGACATTGCAAACACAACCTATTTTACGTCCCCAGCCGCCATTAGTGACAGAATTAGATTGGGAATAGAACTCCTACACGAATAACATTTTTTACATCAAGCTACCGTGACCCTAGATCATAATGCAAAATTCCTAATTTTCGAAAAATAAATCGGCGATTTTTTGTTAAGGTAGAAATTAAGTCAAATTAACCATAAATTAATTATAAGCTAGTTAAGTAGTTTAGAAATCTAAATAAAACTGATGGTACATTTACATCAAAAGAAACTTCTAAAAATCTAATTTACCTTTTTTCAGCTACATAGGTGTAAACGTAGGTTAGTGAAGCTCTTATATAAAAGAGACAAGAATTTTTATCATCCAGCCAAAATGTTCATCTTGATAGATTCAATGATCACCTAAGTAGCAAACTAATCATTCCTTGAAATAATATAGAATCTAGATGAAAAAATATCTCGATCATGTATTTTACTTACTATACTTAATTTCCAAATATCTAAGCACTGTATTTAGTCAGAAATGCAAACTAGTTGGTCTTCTCGAATATAATATAATGTTTAATATAAACTAAATTCCCATTATATAATCAAACTAAAAGGAAATAACAAAAGAATGCCACGATTTTCTTAAAATGCTCATATTCTTATACTCATTTCCTTACTTAAACTAAAATATTTCAATTTGGATAAAACCCACCGCAACTACATGAATCTTTTTAAAAAATATTATGATTTTATTTATTCCACCCTCCTCCCACAGCACATATACATATATCTAAAAACATCTTCATACACTGTTTTGATTCTCGTATAGATCTGAAGTTTGCGAAAAAATCTGCGTTTTCATATTAATCTTCAACATCAATGTCTAACTTTTTTCCCACGCAATATTCACGATTCATTTCTAAAAAGAAAAGGGGGTGTGAAAAAAAAAGAAAGATCCCACTACTGAAGTAAGAATCCCGTCGCAATAGAAGAAGGGAGTGAAGGAAGGGGGTGAAATAAATATTCTAAAAGTAAAAAAATCGGTGAATCTTCCTCTCACTCTTTCTTTAGCAGTATTTATTCCAGCATCTTCAGAACTTTTGCCATGTGCCACAGCCCCCATCCCCTGCCTGCTCGTTCCGCGAAATAAGCAGAATAAATTGCGGAGCTCTTCTACCTTTTTTTTTTCTTTCTTTTCGCCGAAAACTTTTTATTTCACTGCGATAGCTATTTTCTAATAATATCCAACGGCGTTACCCTGAAATAAGAAGAGTGAAACACTAAGGGTGGAGGAGCATTTTTGCCTTTAAACATCAACGTTTTAAATTGTTGTCACTCCCCTGCTATATGGGCACATAGTCTTATCAGTGAAATCGGTTTGTTTGGAAGGCTTTTGTTTATTTATTTTTACTTTCCTAGTCATCGTCTGCAGCTTGTATCGTCTTTAGAAGGAACCTTTGTATCCTATAATTAACTGTTCGCTTATTTGGTAAAGAATTTTTTTTTAAGAAACAACATACTAAAATATTTTATTGCCTTAGTTTAACATTCACAATATTTTGTTCAAGACTGTTATTTTAAGCGAAGGAGGTTAAACGATGTTTCAATGGTATTAATGGTTTCATTTTTTCTTATTTTTGCATGCGTTTAAAAGAAGCATTGCAATTTAATAAAAGTCAAGAATAACCACATTGTGTGCAAAGAAAAATATTTTAACTGTTCATTCTTTTAGAGTTCTCATGGTTTCCCAAGTAAATAATATATACTTGTGAATGTATTATTTTTAACTATTTGTTTGTTTTATTTTTATCTATTTGAAATGTTCATAAATCAACTTCGAAACTTAAAAATTTATAACTGTGTTCTCGATACGAACTAGTGTCATGTATAATGAACTAGTGTCATGTATAATAAATAATGTATAATGTATAATCTAATTTTGTATCTACAAATTATTAGTCTGAGAAAAAGAGCTTAATATTTATACTTTAACTTTCGATACTGTAAAAAATGTATTTAAATCTTTTAAAATAATCTGATTTTTAAAGATGATCATCTTACAGTGCAACAGTTTCTTAAATGTGTAATAAAAAAAAACAAAAATCAATTAAATTGATTACAAAATCAAAACAAGGGAGAATAACAAAATATTAAAAATTATTAAAACTGTATTTATGTAAATGTAGATATAAATTGAGCAGTTAAATTATTTTTAATGCTTACAAAATGTTCAATTTGGTAGCAACACATTCAATCATTTTAGCTACATAACAATATTCATACATAACAATTGTGTATTTAATCCTACTTATTTGCTCACTATTTTGTTCTTAAAAGCTCAAAGAGAAATGTCAAGCTATAATTTGGAGTTTTCTATTAATCTAGATGTTTATTGTACAATTGATTAATCTAGATGATTATTGTACAATCATACTATCATAATTCAAATAAAAAATGGAATATAATAATTATTACATATGTTTTATTATATATGTTTATTTTATATGTTTATTCCAATTATTATTATTATATGTGTTTATTTCCATTGCATACATGTACGTCTTAAGAAATAATCAACGATAAAAATAAGTAAAATAATTAAAGGGCTATGAAATGCATCATTACAAATTTTTTAGGAACACTCTACAAATTTTCCAGTCATCACTTAATGTTATTACAAAGCAAATGAAAAGATATTTTTCATAACCAATAAAATATTTTTGATTCCTTTTTTATGTCACGTCTCTTCATTTAGTCTTAAGTGAAATTTTTCCAATGTACAAACTCACTCTCTTAAAAATAAAGATAAGTATTTAAAATAATAAATATGATAAGGGAAGTCAACGTTGGATCATCCTGACTTCTTGGTAAAAGCAAGCTCTCCAGATTGCCTGCTTTGATTCTGATCATTGACATTTGATTCCGATCTCTACTTTATATGGCACTGATATATCTCTCGGTAGTTTTTTTTTTGGCATTTATCTCATGCGATACATAAATACGGACTACTGAAAGGGGTGAATCCTTCCATAAAGCAATGCCAATGACTGGAAAGCACTACAATTGCATTAAGCTCTTACCCTACGTGGAATTCAGAAAAAAACATTTGGAAATAAAGTATTTTATCATACTGTGTATAAAAATAAGAAGAATAAATAAAGAAAGATAGCTAGATAAGTAATACTTGGTTTCATATTTATATTTGAAAATATATGTATATAATATTGATTAATGTATAGATTTCGCTACTTTCATATCAAGTATGATTGTATTTAATAAATATTATTATTGAATACAATCATACTTGATGATACCATGATACCATGATCATCAGTATCATTATGAAAGATAAGGTCATCATTATTCAAGCAGTTCTCTCCGAGACGCAACAAAATGGAAACTCCTGACGACAAGAAAAATAGGTATCCAAATCTTAAAATGTTCCTATTTTAATTAACTTTACAAGATATAATAATTGAATGTCTTAGAGATAATTCTTAAACTCCAAAAAAGCTGCTTGCTCAGCAGACAATATGTATTAGTAATTACGTTATTTGGAAGTTCGTTATTTTACCACAAACTTCTCTTTGCTACCTATTTATTCAACCATTAGTAGAATAGTAGACAAGTAGTAGATCAAAATAATTCGATAGTTTAGTGTTAAATTAATTTTCATTTGAGTCTAATTTTAAATCACAAAACTATTTTGTATTAACATAAATCTAACTTTTTATAATCTTCTACTGTTCCCATAAAAATATTAATAAAATGCTTCTCTTATGCTTACAATTTACACTTAAAAACTTGCTTTGTCATTATTAAAATTGATCACGTTATTACAGTCTAAACTTTTTATTAAGATTTTAATTAATGCTCACAAATTAAATTTTAAATTATCTAAAAATGATAGCAAAGTATCTGTAATTGTGCAAAATTTTAAATTGTAAAATTATCACCTAAATAAGGAAATACACACTACTGTTTAAAGGCAAAATATGTTAAATCATAAGGATATAAGCAAATCAATTATACGAAAATTTGCTGTCTGTATTTTTAAATTTCACCATTTAAGGCGTCTTAAAGACTGATTAAAAAACCTTATAACCATTTATAGAGAAATAAGTTGATTTATATAAAAACCAATACATCTTATCTCCTTCACTTTTAAAAAAAAAATACATAAAGAACTGAATTATTATTTTTGTGCTTATGCTTAAAAAAATTCCTTAAATGTGACTATATTTTTGCATTCACATTGAATGATTAAAGCAATAAGAAAATTATGTACTTTATTTTATAATTTTTTTATCTTTTAAAAATTAGACTTGGGTAAAAATTTGAGTAGAGTAAAATATTTTTTATCTGAAATTAATATTTAAATGAGCAGTTTCGAAAATTACAAGTTCTTTGTGATTTTTCAAACATTCACTATTTATAAATGTTTGTATGTATATTCCTAATTAGAATATATATTACTTCTTTTTTTTTCAAGATCATTATACGTAAACTCTGTTTGCTCTGAATTTTTTTCTCGTTTACTTAACCATCAGATTTAATCCCTAAACAGAAGTTGCCAATTAACTACAAAACGGTTTCCAGTAAGCAAGTGTCAAGTTGCTAACTAGACAGCTAGCATCAATATTGTAATTTAATAATTTGTTGGTTTGAGAGAGACTCCTTCTTTCGGTATGTATGCCTTTAGTAGTTTAGTGTCCACTTTGAACTGATGACTCCAATCGTACCCTCTCTTGTGTGCAAAATGTTGCCGTATGTTAACATACGAAGTATAGAAATCCTATCTACAAAATACCATAAAATAATTTAACATCTTTATATTACCAAACATTCTAAAACATTCTAAAATTATACTATTTTTTAAAAATTTCAAAACACAAGATATGATAATAATTATAATATGTGGTAATTGAAAATTCAATAAAGAAAATGTACGTAAACAAAATAACTCTGACATAGAGTTATAATAAATAAAATACTTCTTTTTATTAAAAAAAATTTATTTTTCTCAAGAAAATATCATCCACTTAAATTTTTAAACTGAATATCAAAGTTACTATTTATTTTTGATCTACACTCTTGTTTAAGAGCTAAAAAATTACCTTGCGCGACAAAGAAATTGTTGGTTGGTAGACCAATATTCAAACTTCAAAACTGAAATGGAAAAAATATCATTTCTCTCTAAACTATAATTTTCATCCATCACACACTATTTTTTGAAAAAAATTTCCTATTTGACGTTTTTAACTTCTTTTTTCAGATTGCATTTTCGTGAAAAAATAAGGTGAGCAAAATAAGATGTATATTTCAGAAATCTAGAAAATGATTTGACTTGAGAAATATTTTATAATGTAAAAACATTTCCAATCGAATGTATTCTACTAAATTTACTTCCTCTAAGAAATACAAGATTTTTTTTCGTTACAATGATGTATCTACTTTTGCATGTTTACATTTTACCAAAAAATCACGCGAGAAATGTCTGATGATCAAAAATATATCTTTTAAGATGTAAGAAGAAACTTTTGTTTCTTTTCTCTGAAAAGAGCAAAAGAATTCTGGTATCTATTTTGATTTTTACTTACTCCCTCTTCTTTGAATGCCATCAACGGCTTTTTATATTAGTGTTTTTTCCAAGATTACCTCGAGGAAACTGCGTGTACTTTACATTTTTGGATTTATGCTTTTTTTCTTTTTTGCGTGATATGAACGTTTTTAAACACATAATATCGAAAAATATTCTATAAAGATTCTAGCGCCATCTCTTGGGCACGCTTTATGTTATTGAAATTTTAGTTGAAAATTGCAAAACTAATAAATGGGATAAAATTAATATTAATAATGTGTATTGAAATATTAAAGAATTTCATTATTTCGAAATCTTTAGAAGAGCAATATTTCCGCATTTATCTTATATTTTACAATGTTTTTTATTTAGGTAGAATTTTCGATAAACGTAAAAATTTAAGAATCACAATTAATAAGATCATTTTAATGCGTGACATAAAAACACAAATGTTCTACTTTCAACTCATAGAAATCTAAAATTTATTATGTTAAATTTATACACATTTAATATTATATATGTTATATTTATACACAGTTACATACATGCACTTTTGTGACATTCGATAGATTGTGAGATTGAAATGAGCTACTGTAAACAATAAATTCAAAACAATATAGATGAACACTTTACATAATATCTTTTTTTTGTATTGTGCTAAGCTCACTGTTATTATTAACTTAAGAAATGTCATTGATAAATCAAAAACGCACACACATTGATCTGAGAATGTATAAATTTGTATCTTTCATACATTTTTTAAACAAAAATAATATTTCTTAAGAGTTCTAGTGCAACTATAGAAAGGGTAGTTGAAGTATTATCTAAATACTTACTGTGTAAAGATATAAAGTTAAAAAATTATTTTTTTGAAGAGTTACGAATAATATTTTTGTTTTATAACTATAACATGGAAAATTCTATATTTTGAAATATTTCTTAATTGAAAAATGATTATTAATGTAGCCCAACTATTTTCCTCTTTAATTTAATATAACATTCTGTAGTAGATTAACTGTAAGCTATGCTTTCATCTTGATTATTGATCGTCGTCAGTGAGTCATCTAAAACACTTTTAAAGCAAAACGCAGTATCCTCAGGCTGTATGAAAAAATACGTTATTATTCCAAGTTCATTTGACATAAAAATAATCTAGGTGTGTCATTTTTTTTTCGATTTTTATTTAGCTTAAAAAATGCCATTTATATCAGTCTGTATACAGCTTTCCGAAATAGATATAGCTTTCCAAAATTCGTTAATTCTCCTTTAAATTTGCAGCATTTTATTTTACAAATTTAAAGTATGTAACAGGGAATGTTTCAACAAAAAACAAATTCTTCCCAACGTTCTTTTATTAAAGGTAAACATCTACAGGTTTTCAGATATCATATAGAATGTTGTATGAATATTAAAAAAGTAAGGAATACCAGAAAAATATGAATGTATGTAGGTACAAGTAGAAAAATAATGTGCTACGTTATATGAAGCAAAATATCATCTAGAAGAAGTTATGATCTACTTTATGATGCCAAACAAAATGTTGAATTTCATTGTGTTGGTTAGCTGAATTCAAAATACATTATTAATCAAATTAGAAAGTGCATTAAAAAACTTTAGCTATTTGAAGTTAACTGCATATTAAAACAACATGTTTCAATTTTAAAATAATTAATAAGTTACTTAAGTTCATTAAACACTGAATCAAACGGTAGAAAATTAATGTGAGAGATGTTTTTACAGGTACGAGTGAGCTTGGATTTAATTTCGTTTAAATTAAATTACATGTTGCTGTAAAAATACATAAATCAAATTTAATGGCTAGAGAAGTCGAGTACAGACCCAGTGAAGTAATGCTTGTTCAAAAATAATTGAAGGGGCACCGAAAGCAATTTTTTTCTAAATTTGCGGCTCAGGATATTTCCGCATTGTGAACAGCATTCAAGAATCCCGCACGAAGTACTGGGATGGGTAGTCATCACTATGACGACATTAAAGGGGCATACTTTCCAGCTACTCTGCTCCAATTATCATAATCGTGTGGGAAGATCGCTCCGGCTCAAATGAACCCCTCGCTTTCCAATGGTTCTAAAAATAAATAAAATTACTACCCAACCCTTACTATTCGTATTCATTGGTACATTGATGGAATTCTTTATTACTTTCTGAACCGCGTTCAAAGTAAAATCATGTTTATATTTTTAACGTAAAAGAAAATTAATATATTTATCAATTAACCATATTTCGTATTTTTATTTCTAAATAAATATGGAAAAAATTCTCACATCAAATTTTAGTAGCTAACAATTCAATCAGTAAAATATCCTATAAATATCTTTTCATATATTACTTCAGTATTAAAAGAATATTAAATTTTTCATGTATAAGTTCTTGGCTAGAAAATATTTCTGTGTTGCCTTGCAAAATAAAAGAAATATGCTTTTCAAAATTTATGGATCAATTTTATCATGTTTATAATCAAACTGTACTTTCATTAATTAGCAATTTAAATTTTTAATGATTTTTTTGACAGTCAAATCATTACAGTAAAATGGGGACACAAGATTTAAGGTTTTCAAAAAAACGATTGATTGCAAGGGTAGGATGCTAACTATATATATATATATATATATATATATATATATATATATATATATATATATATATATATATATAGCTGACAACTTGGCAGTAACGTAAGACTGAGTATTCAAAGTATTAACTTTCCAAACATAAATTTTAATCTCACGTTGATAAATTTTTATTTGCATACATAGTGTTGAACTATCTAAGCCAATTTTTATTAGTCATCATCCATAAAATTATTTAATTAAAGTTTATCTTTCAATTCACAATTCAGTTATTGGAATAAATGTTTTCCGCATGTTTTTATTCCATTAATATAATTTATTATTTGATTTGAAACTAGTATATGTCAATATTAAATGTCAATTGTCTTCAGTGTTTTTTTTTTAGTACTTACATGCCATAAGTACCCGTTTATAGGGTAGGCATACTCTATTCATATAAGGAAAGGACAAAGACAGGTGAGAGAGAAAGTGAAAGTACATCCATACCCGAACCGGGATTCGAATCCAGGACCTTCCTATCCGCAGTCACGCTGACCACTAGACAAAGTGAGTAGTACTCATGAAACTCATAAATGAATGTTAGTCAATGAATGATAAACTTTCGTTATCCCAGTCAATAAAAAAATTAAATCTGACTTAAGCATAGAAATAATTAAGTCACTTATTTCTTATGGTGATTACACAAGTTACACAAATTTATCGATATGGTGATCGAAAGTAATGAAGGGCATCAATATTTTCTTTCAAGTTACCAAAATTTTTATTAAACATGTTTTTTCAAAGATTTTTTCTTATAGGACACCAACGGCGTGAATAGCAGTATTATGGAATAAAATGCAAAAAATATTTATTTATACTGCACTGCAAATGCATTACATTTTACCTTTCATAATAATGAAAAGAAAATTTTCACTAGTATACCAAAAGTAATTTTGAAAATCACTGATCACAAATTTTTGCTTTCCACAGCATATTATAGTAATATTACGGTATTAAACAGTAAATTAAAAAAACTCTACAACTTCCTTATCACAATTCAAAGTTATTCAAGATTATTAAAAGTTGATTTTCTTTGAAAACAATACAATTATATGTAGAAGTTTTTTCCAGATATTTTTATAGAGTCATTATTTTAAAACATATGCTTTCAATTAGGAAATCTATCATTAAAAAAGAATATATATATATATATATATATATATATATATATAT
>JAPDSC010072289.1:198991-284846 GCA_026290005.1 Latrodectus geometricus
AAAAAAATCTCCATTTAGAAATCATTTCCAGAAATAAAATTTTTATACATGCATATCAGCACATGAATTTATAAAAGAAAGGAATATAAAAAGTTGTGAGTTGTGTCTTCGAAAAGAGCACTTTAATGAATTGCAATATTAAATGAAAATAATTGGTAAATTCTATATTTTAATGTATTAAAAGGAAAAAATCAAATCTGCAGAAGATATTTTAAAATTAAATCTTATTAAAATGATTTCTCATTAAGAATTGTAATGTTAAATGTAATATAGTTTAAATTAAATTTTTAATACATGCGTATTTTATATCAATCGAATTTTGAAATTTAATTTTTACGTATCATTCACATTTTTGCTTGTATAAACTAAATATAATCATTTCCTACAAACAACGTTTTTATTTTATTTAATAAAATAGTATATTAGAATACTAAATTGCAATTTTTAATGATTGATTTCATTATATATTACCTGATAAAGAATGGCTATTATGAAGAAATTTAATTTTGCACTTCATTTGAAAGAGTACATTTCAAAAAATTTTTGAATTTTACATACGAAATATTTTTGTTACGTAAGATTCTAATAAGAATTTCAAAGTTTTTTAAAAGCTTTAATATCTCAAGTTACTTAACTTCTTCAAAATTGCAAAATAGTTCCAAGAACTTAAATTTTATAAATGCTTTTTATTCAATTTAATTTTGTGTCTTTTGGTTTATAATATAATCATTTGAAAACTTACACTTTAAAGCAGCTTCATTAAAAAGACTCAAAAATAAATAGATTTATATTTCAATCTTGTAATATTGACGCTGAGTTATAATATTGGTAGTTGAAACAAAATTTTATTTCTGCTTAGAAATTCTTATGTTTCATATCTGATATTACTCAAATATGCTTGACCAGTTGGACATCTCCTTTCGTTGCCTTGTCAACTTTAAAGAGCTTGCATTCCTTTTATGAAATTAAGAAAGCGTGGACTATTAAAATTCAATGTCTCTCTTGGAAAAGCTATAATTTCAACTCTCGCCTGCTTACGGTTATGGGCGAATCCATTACATTCTTCGCTTTCCTCCAGCTTTTACGAAGCCAATATCCATAGCAACGGCAACCAGTGCAATAATTCCACAAATATTACTTCTGTAAAAACAGTCTGGAATGCGCAAACACCCCTATCTCGAGAAATATGAGACTGGAAGATTTCCTGCGAGAACTAATAGATTCAAATTAGTTCCTCGTATAATGTGCGTCCTTCCATTTCAATGAGATTATTTGATCAGAGACTTATCTCGATTTAGAGATTGCTATCTCTTTTACTGCTCATCTAATTGTTTCGAATAAAAGAAAGAAACAGTCTCAACAGCCCAATAATAATTAATGGTAATTATTTGGCTTGCTTTCGCTTTCATTGGCACAAAAGCAGTCGCCATCTCTCTCAAGTTGCCACATCTCGTCTTCATTTTTTTACTTTGCGTAGTTGTCACATAAACTACATTCGAATGTTGCCAAACTTCTCTAATAAAGATTAAAAATGATATTTAATTTCCTCATTGTACTATTAATCGTAGCAATTAAAGTAATGATACTCATAACAACATCCTCTCCTCAGTAATCTACTTTTTGATTGCGCCATCAATTAAAGTGATTGAAGGGACTAATGTTTTCACTAGGAAGTGTTTCGCCATTTTTTGGAATAGAACCATTCCGGGGGAAAAGACTCTCTTAAGTGACTAATTCTTTCATTCCAGTAATGAAAAAATGAAGACATTCAACCACTTCTCCTATTTCTTCATTTAAAAATGCATAGGTGGATAATTCAATAATTAAAAAGAACACAAATTAAGTTTAAACATACAAATACTGATAACTCTTTAGCATTTCAGATGAAATTATTATGTACTAATATTAAGAAGAAAGGAAATTTAATGATTAAAGTCTGAAATACGTTGATGAATTTCATAGTCTCAAATAAATTTAATATTTAAGCATATTATTATTATACTAAGACACATCGATTTCACAGTTCGTTGCGATATAGAGGTAAAAGTTTAAACTTTTGTCATTTTGCTTGCAAAACAGTGTTAATTTTATAATTTAGTTTTTTTGGTAAAATAATTTTTTTTTAATTAAAAAGAAAAGTAAATTTACATTTTTCCTATAGCTAAAAGTGCAATTATTGATGTGATAATTTTTTTCACTAGTTTCTCAAAATTTTCAAGACAAATTTTTTTTTTGTTTTTTTGTTTTTTTGGAAGCACTAATTGTCTCTGAATTATTTTTAATAAAATATAATACAATTTTATTACAAATCATTTCGTATTTTTCTTCAAGACAAGATATCAGCAATATTATTGATTTTTAACCTTCATAAATAGTATCTTCTTAATTAGCTTTTTATAAGAAAAAAAAAACTACCCGCAGAAAAATCTTTAGTAAAAATTTCAGTTTGTTGAGGGGAAGTAGTGACTAGAACTAATCCATAAATCAGATCGAGTTATCGTTCTGATATAGCTCGTGCAAATTAACTATTCAAGGTTTAATATTTATCCATTAGTTTGATGAAGAATTTCTGCTTAAATTATTTAGCGAATTCTGCAATCAAAATCTCACGGATAAATTATTCCAAAGATGCTGGTAAGATTATTCAAAAATTTGATTAAAATATTATGCTTTGATGAAAACTGTTCGAAATTTTAGATAATCTATGAAATTTAGAATAATATAATTTATAAACCTTCTAAAAGTAGCTTATAAGCAATAATCATGAAAGATTAATGAATACTACTTAGTATAGATATCTGCCTTCATATTAAATTATAATTTTTTGTTATTTTACGCATTGCAGCAATATATTCATGAATATATTTAAGATAATTACATGATTTATAAATCTCTACATATTTTGTTTATGACATATTAACGCTATACACATAACTGTAAATCAATACAATCTATTGAAAAATCTATATCTTTTCTGATGCATCATAAAGACCTTAAGTAGATACTTCGTGTATATAAGTATCTATCATTATGTATTCTTTAGCTTGATAAAAAAAAAGGTAGAAAACTTTGTTATTTATAATTTATGACCCAATAATGTCTTTCAGTTATAACTCTTTGCAATTTAACTTTATTGAAGTTAAAGCATCAATATTTACTTTCTTTAATATAGATAATCCAGATAAAAATATTTGTAGACCAACAAAGATTGGTAAATATGTATATAGCGCGTTCTTCATGCGGTTTATTGGTGAAATATATGAATAATAAATAAATTTCTTATTCTATTACTCACCCATCAAATCTTATTTGGGCCTAACATATGAACCTGAATTCACCAAGTCTTAATATGTTACTATTTAGTGGAAATACTATTTATGAATCTTTCTGTACTGGCTATTGCATCGCAAAAGGAACTATAGCTTATGTATAAACAAAATACGGAAACATATCAAAACAGTAACGACAATAAATGACCTAAAAAGCTTCAGAAAGTATCAATGCGTGACAGAAGAATCTTCCTGACAAAAAAATCAGTGGCAGCTATTTCAATTAATGAAAAATGGAAAAACCATTTTGGTGCGTTGTTGGTAGAAGAACTATACACAGGCAGTTATACCAACTAAGCCATTTTGGTTCGCCTATAGTACACTAAAAATTGCCACAGCTATTAATACTTAGTTTGGTTTAATCATCAGCCATTATTTCTTGATATAGTTAAAATATATAAAACTGTTCTTTGGAGCGAAGAATTATTATATTATCTCTTTTCAGTCTGAGGAAAGTTTTTAAGTAAGGCAAATGATTATTTATAGTTTTTTTTCTATTCATCACTATTCATTTCAGTTTCATCCGAATCTTTCAAACTATACCACTTAAATTCGAACTAGATACAGAGATTATTTATCTAAGTTGGATCTCTATCGCTATGTATTTATTACTGTTGAATGATGACGTGTACCTCAGAGCTTTAGATAGTTTAGTTAACCTTATTTTACGCCAATACTTTGTAGGGAAGATTTTTTTTCTTTAACAATAACTACTTATATGTCAAATTGCATGAATAATTTAAGCAAGTTGGTTTCGAGACGATAATTTTAGTCTCCGATTTAGAGCCCCAATCTCAATTCGATCCATTTGTAGGATAACTATAACCAGAGAGAGCTACGAAGCTGAAATCAAAATCCGTCTTTGTTGAAACAGTCTTGCTAAAAGAAAGGAGATTAATATTTGACAAACGAAATTTATTGAAATGACAACTGATTGAATTGAAAATAAACCTCAACATGTTTCCATGACACTATAACAAAAAGACAATACTGCTAATTTATTATATAATATCATATATGAGGAAGATACTATATCAAAAAGTTATCGTGTATATAGTACCTTAACATGCATTATAAAGGAAAATGTGTCAAATAAATTTAATGCATAAATGTATTTATTTATTTAGAATCATTTAAAAACTATCAAATGAAGAAAACATGACAATCAAATGAAGAAAACAGACTACCCTCAGATGTTTTAAATAAACCTAAAAAGTGATTACCTCTAAATGGAAAAATAAACATGTTATAATGTATATTTTACTTTATTTGGTTAAACTTTCTATTACTTATTAAGTCTATAGCTGACGAATTAGCTGTTACTTAATTTTGAAACTATAAAAATATTATCATACTTACTTTGTCAAACTTCTTTACAATAAATAATAATATATATTTTTTTTTCTTACTAAGAAAAGAATGGGCCACTAATATGTACAGTACAATCTCATTCAATATTTAACAACATAGCCGTAAAAAGGTATTATAAACTCCTTTCATATCTTTTACCCATCAACACGATCCTTTTTAAAGAGTCTGGCACCCTATTTTACACTCAAATTGCTCATTTGAATATTTTAAGGTTACTCGATGAGTTTTTCCCTTTCCCTGTTTAAGCTAATAATCATTTCTTACAGAAAAAATAAAAAATGCGGTAGCTTTTACTTAGTACACACTCCTTATTTTATGCAGAAAAAAAAATTCTTCAGCTTAAAATGATGAAATAACATTTTAAACAGGATAATGAGATTAGTTTTCAGAATATTTTCTTGAATAAGAGATTACTCAAAATAAATAACTTTTAAATTAGGGGAATGAGTAGAAAGGGAAAAATTTTGAGGGTTCCTATCCATGAGATTCAAATATAACCTTCATTAAGTTATTCAAAAATAAATAATTAAGCCTTTAAAACTTACATTTTAAAAAAAAATTAATTTGAATTTTGTACTTAGTTTAATTTTATTTAATTTAACTGGTATCAACAACACTTTTTCAATATTTGTTATTAATATTCATATCATCAGAATCATTTTCCTGCTTTAGATAAACCAAACATTCTTATAAAATCCTATTAAAAAAGTTTAAAATGTTAGAAAATAAAAGTATCTTAAAAATTATCTATTAACATAATTAAATAACTACTTGTATATATATATATATTATACATGTGTGTGTATTATCATTATTTCAGTAAATTTTAATCAATGCCAAAACTTATCAGTAAATTCTGATAAGAAAAGATTTAAATAAATTCCTTTGTCAGCTTTTATTATGTGGGAGTAGTCCAAGTTGAATTTTATAATTTTATGCAAAAATAATTTCAAATCTACTTGAAAATTTTAACTTCAGATTTTGATATTGTGAATAAAGTAAAATTGTAGTTAACTTATATAGAATACAAGAAAAAATTCGATATTTCTCAATCACTAAGAGAGTACGTTATATACGAATGATTAACACTTTTTTAAAAATGTATCGTTAAATATTTTATGAACAATATATTATTGGAAGATGTTTGTACATACACACACGAATTTATCATAAGTTAGTCTCTACATATAACAATGTACTGGACAATGTGCTGATATCGAAATTTTCAAGATTACTTTATTTAATGGAAAATATCATTCCTCAACTTGAGGAAATTCAATTAATCGCCCTTTTGGGGATGAATTAATAAGTTTTCAACATTCTAAATAATAATATTTCTTTTCAAAGGAAACGCCTGTTCGGTAGTAGGCTGTAGACGTGGCTCAATATTCTGACTGGCTTCATAAATGTTAAACATTGTTAGCGCAGGACTCTAAGTAAATCGTGGGAGATATATGAGATCAGATTGTGTTATAACAACATCTCTTTCAAAAGGGCTCAATTGAATTGTCTGGAAAGCCCTAAGGTAGATTCTACTTATTGTTGAACTACAAGAAATGAAATTTGGGTTTTTGCATGAACCTCTCTCGGATGGTTATGTGGACATTTTCCTTTTCTTGAGGCGAATGAGAACACTGTCTTTTAAGGAAAGGTTATTAAAGTTTATTAAATAAATGTTTATATTCCCATCCATCCCGTCTAGTGGTCAGCGTGCCTGACGGTGGTCCTGGATTCGAATCCTGGTTCTGGCATAGATATACTTTCTCTTTCTCTCCCTCCTGTCTTTGTCCTTTCCTTGTATGAATGGAGTATGAATGGTTGCCTACGCTATAAACGGATACCTATAGCATGTGTGTACTGAGGAAGTCAGACTCCACACCAAATTATGATCCAGTTGGAAAGTAGAGCAGCGCAACTCATATTGTTAGCCTGGTTGGCACTTGACAAAAAAAATATTGTTTATTAAAGAAAGCTTTTTCAATAATGTTTAAAAACTTTAAAAAGACATTCAATTGTTGTTCTGTCTTAGACGTAGTATCTATCTCTTTCCTTGTTACTAAATTCTTTATTTTTACCATATTTTTCATCAGCAGGTTGCATAAGCACATAAGTAATCGGAAATGACCTTGAAAATTACCATGCACTAATGCACTATGTCGTTTCATGTTTCTTTGTACCTCAATTCCGAAATCTAATATACTATGAAAGGGTAGTGTATATATAATCTGTAAATTAAGTTTTAACTGTTGAGATTGATACAGATAGATTGTAATAAAGAAATGTGTTGGATTAATTAAAAATATGAATCTACTGGAATTTGCTACTTCACTGGCCTCTAAAAAAATTTCTTTACCATATTTTTTTTATTTTCAAAAAGAAATTTAAAAGAAAAAGTTTCTTAACAGTTTGCAACTAGAATTTTTTTTATTTACAAAAAAAACAAAGAGAATAAATTTAAATTTTATGTTAACAGTCAAAATTTAACACATTTCAAAGTCATATTTACAATAAACTAGCAGTCTTTTCCAACAACATTTTCTTCAGCTCTATTTTAAAGTTCGGACAAAGGCAAACAACTTATTCTACACAAGAAAAAAAAATTTTTTTTGCTATCAAAATTCGACACATTTCAAACGTATTGCAATGATTCATTTATTTCTCCATTTTAAGAAAGTATTGTAAAACATTATAACAATCTTTTTACATTCTCTACCAATAAAACAAAAAACAACATAACATTAAATTATTCAATTTCTTTTTGTAGTGTCCAGGATGGCAATACGGGGTGCTCTACTCCACTTTTCCAAATGAACCATAATTTGGTGTGGAGTCCAACTTCAATACATACATGCCATAGGTACTTTTTATAGGGTAGACAAGCATTCATACTTTATTCATACATGAAAATGACAAATGACAGTAAAGAGAGAAAGAGAAAGGACATACATGATAGAACCGGGATTCGAACCCAGGAACTTCCTATCCGCAGTCAGGCACTCTGACTACTAATCAGGATGGGAGACTAATAATTCAATCCAGGATTAAAATAAGTTATTGTTTAATTAATTTTTAATTAATTCTACATCATCATTAAAGTTTTGTTTCTGATATTGTACTTATATTGGATTTTAATTAGCGAGTAAAATTTTAGTACAGAAAAAAGAGACTTCTTGATAAAAATACATATCAGATCTTACATATTTGTCTTATATAATACATAAAGACATATCTTTTATTATTCCTAAAAAATACAAAGGAAAAAAAGGGGATTGTCCGTAAGTCTCAAAATGTGCGGAATTTGCGCTGCCCTTCTTTCTTTCTTCCAACCATTTTTTTAGTCCTGCTTTTCTAACGCGCAGTGCACCACATGAAAGAAATTGAGAGGGGAAAATAGCTACAAAAATCCCCAAAGAGATTCTTTTGCTCGTGAAACACATTCATCACCACAGGTTGAAGTTGAAGGTGCCAAGAAAGGATTACGATCGGCTCTCACATTGAGATTACTTTGTGAACGAGAGAAGGGAGGAAAAAATGGAAGGAATATAAAGAAAGAATGAAATAAAAAAAAGCTGGGGGAAATAGAGAAAAAGTGCCAAGAATTGCGTTGAGACAAAAAGTGGGAAGGAGAGAAGACAAAACGCGTCCGTACTTGTTATTATATTTTATATATTGTGATTTGAAGATAAAGGTTGATGTGTAAAAACTGACGAGTGGACTACAGTTGTAATCTGAGTCTATTGGTTGTAAGCTCTTGAGTCTTTTGCACCGGATTCCCTTTATTCCAAAGGGATGAAAAGGTAAAAACAATTCTGCTAGATGATCCAATACCTAAGGAAATATTCTCCCTACAACATTTTCTGCTTTATTTACACCTCTGTTGAAAAATATTCGAAAAAGGTAAGAAAATAAATGATAGGGAATGGGATATGTAGATATTTTTCTCAAACTCAAATCAAGTTTCTTTCTGTTTAAGCATGATATTAGAAACAAGAAATGTAACAAAAATAATAAAGGAAAATTTAGAATTGAAAATTTCCAAAAAGTAGATGCGGAAAAAACTTTTCAAGGGAATTACACGTTAAGTAACAAGTGTGTGTTTTTTTTAATTAAGTTCTTATATATATATTTAACTATCAGACCATTAATCTTATACTGATTAAAAAATGTATAAAATACTCCAAATAACCGAATTTTCTGATTCTTCTATGGCACGAATATCAGATTTCTTATTTTAACTATTTGCATTAAATGCCACATTTCAGCAAACAGGATAACATTTTTTGCATTTAATACATGTATTTTTATCTTACATTTAAAATAAACATGGTTTATAGCAAATAGATAAGTTTTAAAAGACTAAATATTGTGCCCAGATTAATTTTTCGTGATCATATAAATATTAAGGAAACATAGATTGTTGCTTTTTGAAATCGTTATTTCGTAATGATTATTAAATATACTGCTTATGAAAAATATATATTTAATAATAAACTATATATAAAAATTGTGAATCCATCATAAACTTTGTTTAATTTTAATTAAATGTAATCCATAATATTACTTTTTGTTAAACAACTGAATTTCCTGTAACCTATATATTTACTAAAATAAACTTCTATACTTTTATTCAACGTCCGCAATTAAAATATAGACACAATTACCTTTAGCTTTATTATTCTTAAGTTTACATTGTCTAAAACAATGGAATGTCTCTTTTAATTCCATACAGCTCACTTAGTTACATCCTAAGGGGAAAAAATTTCAATAAAAATCTGCGAACCATTTATCTGATTTAGAATGCATCCATTTTTAAAGATACATTTTTAATTTGTACTTCAGGTTCATAAATGTGCCGAATTAAGGAGATTTCCGAATATTTATGAGTTTAAGCTTCGAGCGAAAACACTCTTTTGCGGTACAATAATTCAAGTCAATTCCTTTTTCATTGTACAATCAACAACCAGCAGGCAGTAAAAATATATTTTCTCCGAATCGCCTTTTCAATAAGCTAAACAAAAGGAAATGTTGGTGTTAAATTCCTTTCATCCAACAATCTAGAACACATATGGAGACACTAATGGTTTCAGAGTATTATCCTTTTGTCACGGTTTTATGTCGCGTCCAACCCACCAGCAAATTTCAAGGCGAATGCTTGATCAAGATTGGAGAAGATTAACATGTAAATTTGGCGAAGAAAGCTAAGGAAATGATCTAGACAATGTGGCACTTACAATCCCGAATGTTTCCATTATTTAATGTTCTGTTTTTCTGCTCTAACATATTTAAGAAATATGGTATTAGGACATCTAGAGGGACTCTTTTCATAGAAATGCATGTGAAATGCCATCACATTAAAATCTCCTTCGAAAATTAAAATGTGCGTCTATACATACATTCTATTTTAAAAACATACTTTTTTATATGCAGACTAGCCGTTATTTATTTTATGAAAACAGTTCTCCTGTATTTAATTTTTAAGAGTTCATAATAACATTAAAAAAAACAATTTAAACAGTATTACAAAATCAGGTTTTCGGCAGCATGTCTGATCTGTGAAAGACCTGTCAGATCTGTATTGTAATCAATAGGACCCTTGAACCCCTCAGACATTTTAAAGTTGATAAATACTGATCATTGTTTGGTGGAAAACAGTGGCATGTGGTGGCATCACCGGTAAAGTTAAAAATATTTTTAATACATTAGATAATGCTTATTTTCGCATTTTTTGCTTGGAATTTTAATTCAAGGAAAATAAATTTCACACAATTATTTAAAAGAATTTTAATCTTGAAAAACTTAATAAATACGTTATAAATGAATAAAATTAATTCACGTACAGTTTTATATATATATATAAGGTAACTTGCGCTTGGTTATTAGAAGATTGTCCCGGTCAGTCTGACGCCATCAACAGCAAAAAAAAAAAATAAATTGTCGACGTTGGTAAAGTTCAGTGACATATTTTTTTTTTACACAAAACATGACGAGAAAGATATCGTAAACATTAAAAGCTTTCGTTTTTTTTTTTTTTTTTTTTTTCCCAGACTTAAGATTTCAAGGTATATGATCATTGGCTGCTTGCTGTTGTTTTGGCTGACATCCAAGTTTTTGGCAGCAGGCGACGAAAGTAAAGTGGAATAATTGCTATATTTGAATGAAATGTTAATAAATGAAGTAGAAGTCTTCCTCCATGATTCACAAAGCTACTTGAAAGAAGAAAAATGATTTTTCACTGAAAGAAAATAAGATTTCTTCAGCATCAAGTTAAATAGTTATTTATGCTCTTATTATATATACGTGATCGCCAGGAATGGATAAGAAATTAAGAAAAATTGGACAAAAAGTGACTTGGATTTAATATCTTAGGCCTTATTAATGGCTTAAATAATTCCCCTTTTCACTCTAGTTAGATATGAATAAAATGCTTTGCGCAAAAAATATGGATTTTAATATTTGCTGCCAAAAATTCTTTCGCTATATGCTTAATAGGAAGTTATTAATAAGAATAGAGAAAAATTATGCTTCTTATTATTAACGGTCTTAAGAATGTTATAAAATATGATTTGGCAAAGATACAATTTTTAATTTGTATTATTATGTATAAGAGAACTTACAAATTTCAAATTTATTTATTTATTATTATTTTTTTTTTTTTTTGATAATTTTTTGCTATTAAAAATAATTATGAATCAGCTCTGAATAATGCAAAAATCTTCTATTTAGGATTCTAAATGAACAGAATTTAAAAATTCCTCATATATAAATTATATTCGAAAATATTTTTTATTATATAATTGCAGAAGCATTTCCTTTTATTTGCGTCATATTATTGTTTTATATACAATAAAAAATAAAATGTAAATTAAATATTATTATATTCTATAATTCTCTGTGTGACTCATACAATTTAAAATTTATTCTTAATTTTTTTAAAAAAATATTTCCATAATCTAAGGTTAATGAGTTTTACTGATTCATTTCATTTTGTTTTTGACAACCATTTTCAAACAATTTTAAAACAGAAATTGTTACTAATTTAAACTAATTAAGTCATGGGATTTTTCCTGTATTTATACAGTTCAAAATAAAAAATGTGATTTGTTTCATTATTAAATTTGCAAATTTATTTTGAACTTCTTTAATGTCGCTTCTAAAATTACATTACAGGACACAAAATCAATAAGCATGTTTATCATTGACAAATTGTGCACAATTAATTTACGTCAGAAGAGAATAAAATATATAAATTTATGTTGAAAATTTATCTAAGCAAGATTTTTAAATTTCTTCTGGAAACATACCTTTGAATCTGATTTCTTTATTTGCTTAAAATGTGCTTTATGAAACACATGACTGCGACATTTCCATTATTTTATCGGAAGTGCATTATAATTAGTTCGGTAATAAAATTTTCAGATTAATTTTCCGACTAATATTGCCTATGTACTTTTCAAGGAAACTTCTATTGTACACCAACAGAAAAAAATTTTTCATTTGAGTGATTTCATTTGATTTTTTTTATTCTCCTTGATGTAAAACTTATTCTGAATAAGCATTTGAACAAAAGTGATCAAAATATGATGGCAGCATTTTGACTTTAAGTAAAATGCTTAACAATTTATTTAACAATAGCAAAATCTGTTCCTGCAACAGATTTGTATAAATATTTAAACTAATATTAAAATGAGCTTAAGTTTTATCTTTAAAAATAATGAATAATTCAAAAACTAATCTTTATTTTTTTTATAAAAGTTTATACTCTTAAATGAAACGGAGGTTTTAATTTTATTTAACTTTTACGTATAAATTTCTATGGCATATATTGATTCTGTAACTCAGAAAAGTGATTTTTTTCATTTTCAATTCTGCGATTTTTTAAGTAATGAATGCATAAGAATAAGATCTTCTAGATAAAAATGGTGCTTACGTCGAGGTCATTTATTTAGAATTAAATGCATTTTATACAAGTTCTGTATTTATTTAGAATTACAATTTTAATTCTAGATTTATTGAAATAATCAGGGAAGAAGAAAGTTGGATTATAAAACTTGACTTGAAAAATTGATTTATATAAAAAATAATTAAATCCATATATCTAGTATTTTTTAAAGATAATTCCAACAAAGTTATAGTTTTTCTCTCATATTATTATAAACTATTTATCTTGGTTATTTATAAAAGAATTAATTAAGTATTGAATATAATTGGAAGATAATAATCACCATAAAGAATGTATTGCTCCGGGGTCAAAATTAATCTTCTCCAAAACTTAATGTTCTATGAAATTAACTTTAAGTAAAAATTAATTTTCACTTTTTAATTAAAAAGTTATTTTTAAAGAATTTAACTTCGAAACTATTTAATTTTAATTTAAAATTTTTATTTTAAAATTAAAATATTAATAATTGCAGCAATTGAAAAGTATTAAATGGACTTCATGTAGGTGTATCTATTTCATGGTTTCCTCCTTTGAATCATTTGAATATATCTTTCTAAAAACTTCTCAGTATCTAAAAAGGCTCACACAGGCAATACAAATAAATTCATGAAGCTCATTACAGCAGATTTTCACCACTTTTTTCCAATTTTTAATGACGCTAAATAATCAACAAACTTTATTAGTCGTTAGAAATGTTTAATATAGTTTGGGTACTTTTGTAAACATTGTAATGTTTACAAAAGTACCCAAATTAAAATTGTTTTGTTTGAAAATTTTATAGAATTTCGTCTAAACATTTGAACTCGCAAGCGATGTGAAATAATATCGAATTAAAATATAAACATCTTTTTAACTATTCTGTACAACAATGTATCAAGTTTACATATTGAAATAAAATGTGTAAGGAAATAGGCAATTGCCACTTTCCAAGTATATGATTATTTCGACGTTTGCAGCAACTACATAGTGACAGTAAATTTGATTGACTAAAATTATAGTCGACCATCCATTAATCGATGATTCCAGATAAACTTCCATTCTAATAGATAGTGTAAAACGTAGTTTAATATTGGTTCTACCAGGATAAGTGAATGACTAGCAAAGAGACTTGGCTCCTATTACAGTAAACTAGACTGGACCGATTGAAACCAGTGAAGCGAAATGTCCGCAGATGTTACTATGGCATGGCTTGCCGTTACTGGAGCCATCTTAGTGAATTTCCAATTGCTAATGCCATCCCCAAATTAGTTAAGCGGTGTTCGCATGCTAATTTTGTCCACTATTGCTCCAAATGACCGACTGCTTAAACTCTAATTCGGATTTGACTTGGAGCAGCAGAACCCGCAGCCTCGCAACGTTCCGTAACATTGATATTTAAAATAAGTCAACTCAATTTCACGGATTCGAACCGTAATTCACTTTCTCCCATTCTAATGCACATAAGGATGTTACATTATTTGGGATAAGTACAGAAGAGGAGGAATATTTGTGCCTCAACTAACTTGTGTCGAACGTCTTATTCAGATTAGTTTGCGATCTATGTAAATTATTCCGCCAATATTTCGAAACTAGAGGTAATATGGAAGTAACTAGACCGAGATAACACAGGTTTCTGGAATTATAACAAATATATTTCGTACTATATGTAAAACATCCAATACATTGTGGCACGAACTTATCCTTATATATGATCGATAAACTTATCCAATACAATCTATTCTCTCAGAATGCAAAATATTTTACTCACAACATTGAGTGTAGTTTGTTAATGCTATTTGTTTATATATATCAGTTTTTTTAGGTGACAAATATGCATATACTATATTATTTGAGAAGGATTTTGTTTTTATTGATCACATAAAATAATTCAAATCTTGTTAGATTAACAAAGGTAAAAAAATTATGCATAAATTAATATTTTCCAGCTTGAAAAAAGCAAAAAATATTAATATACAAAATAATATTTTGTAATTATAAAACTAATCCATAAATTTATATAATTTCTTAAATACGATATCTATCGTCGTAGTTATCATTATTGATATCTTCGTAATCAATGTCATTCGTATTATTAACGACGATTCCACGTGTCATATCTTCTGTCATCCTATCTTTTGTTATGAATCAGTTATATAATCTTTTGTTACAGTAACATTTGTGGTATTCCATTTTATTAAACAATAAAATATAATTTTCACTGCCACTCGTATTATATTTTAAAGACATTATTCATGATAAATATTTTTTTTGATAAATATAGGAATCAAATTGCATGCTATATAATTTTTTTAAAAGTTATTCAGCTATTCAAGTCAGGGAATTGAGCAAATATTGAGATCTTTAACAACTAACATAATACACTTACAGTATGTGTTTAGAATGCTAATATTCTGACTGTATAGAATTCTATATCAATGCTGACATTCTAACTTTAGTCTCTGAGGGTTGGTTGATGGTTGGTTGGTTTTGATGGTGCAAGGTTAGTCTCTGAGGAAAAAAAAAATCGGTATAAAAATGGATGGTTCCAATAGATAAATTTTTGCCATGTCTCATTCTTACAATGCATCCTTTATATATTTTAGTATATTATACACGCAAAAACAATGAAACTTTGACAAGAAATCCATGTAAATACTATCCGTTTAGCACAGAAAATTAGGATAATAACTATGCTCAAAAAATCTTGAAGTCTTTACTTTGGGACTTTTTCATATAGTTTATTCTACATAATTAGTGTAATCATTTTTTTAATAAAATAAGGACTTTTTTTTTAATTTCACTTAAAGGACTCCGCTTGCTTTCGACAAAGCTCAATCGAGCATTTGTTACACAGTCATACCAATAAATTAATGTGTGATTTCATGCTAAATCCTAATTTATTTGTTGTCAAAATTAAGTAATTAAAGGCTTTGAAAATCTAATTTCAATAAATTATCAATAACAGATCTAAACAGTTGAGTTATTTCGGTCAGCGAATGTCTAATGAAAACGCATAATTTCTTCTATAAAATTTGTTCCTCAGCCTTTCAGCTGTGCATTTTATAGGAACAAAATAGTTTCCTCATCCTGTTGTTCCGATTAAAGACGTTTTGTATTGTAAAAAAATACGAGCACGTCATTTAAGAAAAAAAAATAGCATCTCTCCAACCCAAATGCCTCCGAGGCTGGACGCTGCCTTTCGGAAGTTATAAATCCGGGAAAATGGAGCAGCATGGAAAATGCATTGTCCTTTTGTTGTTAGCAACAGGAACCGATATCTTGTTTGCATAAATCCATCGAAAAGAACGTATGTCTTGTGGATGACTGACAAAATTTCACTTAACTCCACTGGATCGAAAACGAAACTGCGACTTTGGTAACATGATTCGATGATAAAAGTACGGGGAAGAAATAAAAAATAAAAGAAGCCACACACACACACAAACTATCTTGCATTCATGGAACGGAATCAAATATATATATACAGGAAAAATTCCGGAGAAAAGATAGTTCCTGGTTTTAATGAAAGGGGATGGGGGATAAAAGATTTCTTAACAACTGAACGAACAGAACTTAAGACTTAGGCACTAAAATAAATAATAAAAAAACAAAAAAAACCGGATGCATTTCGTAGAAGGAAGGAGAAAAAATCAATTTTTATGCAGTGCTCTTTTTTCATACTTTAATATAAAAAATATTTAAGAAAAGGAAGGAACTAAAAGGAGTAATAAAAGAATTTGTTGAAGAGTAAGATGATGAAGATATCTGGAACAACGAACTACCGGTCAATAGGGGTGTCCTCATGGTTCGAAATTAGCATATACTGGGATTTAATTTTTCTTGAGATCCCCCACCTTGACGTTTCCCTTTCCGTTGGCTGAAACTCATGACGCTTTTTTCCGGTTACCAGGAAAATCTTTTTTCCCAATTTTTTCTCCTATCCCACTTTTTTGTTATTATATTTCTTTTAACTACTCTTTTCTGTATTAATGCTGACTTCTGTAGCAGATGAGTTTGAATATTTATTAGCCTGAGGTAGGAGCGAAGTAACTAAATAACCAAATGAAATGTTAGGCGGGAAGAAGTGAAAGGAGAAAAGGAGCGAGCCCCCTTACCCCTGTACCATCCTCCGGAGATTTTACTCATAACGAAACTTTCTCTGGAGCACGAGAAGTAATGAATCCAATGTCGTGAGAATTAAGAAAAGCAAAGAAGATCCCATTGAGTTTTTTTTTATTCTCATACTCCAGAAATAACACAGGAAATATTCGCGTTTTTGCGCTCGCGGTATTTTTCCATCACTTCTCCCGCTTAGTTTTCTTTTGATTTATTGCCGGCTGTGTTACAACTCCAAGTGGTTGGTTGTCATAATAAGCAACCTGAATCCATTTGAATCGAGGAATCCCTAGATTTGATTGTGGAGTATATTTTTGGGGATTACTCTCTTTTTTTTTTTTTGTCTTCTTTTCTTCTCTCGAGTCAGCAGCAAATAAAACGAGTAAAGAATGTGTAAATTGCAATACAAGTTGCGAATTATTTCTCCCTTTTTTTAAAAATCTTTTTCTTCCCGGATGCAAGGCAATTATGAAAATATTATATGGCTCATTTTTATAAGAAAAGTGATTTTTAATTTTAAAAGCCTGTTTTGATTTTTGTATCAATTGTGGTTATTTTGTTCGACCATTTTAATATGGCAGTATTTCTGGTGAAGCTATTTCTTAAGAAAAAAAGTTTTTTTTTTATGTTTCATACATTATGTCGCAGTGTACTGTATCTTGTGCTATTTTATTTCTACATTTTAAACTTAGAAAGAATTTTTAGCTAGTTTTATTATATATTAAATCTCCTATTTTGAAATTGCTAATTTTTCCAACACAAATTTTTAAATACTTGTATATTATTAGATTTTTATAACTCAACCATTTGAATTACTTTACAGATCTTTTTGTGTGTTTTTAATTAGTATATTTATAAATGTGATAATAATAATTATTATAAGGACATTTATGAAGCTATAACTAAACAAGTAATGTTATTTTTACAATCACAGAGTCTTAAATAAATATTTATTTTAGTTATGGATTTGGAACATACATTATACACTGCTGACTTTCGTAAATACATTTTCAAGAAAGTAGTTGACTAAATCATGTGAAGTTTGCATCTTGCCTTTACGGTGATTTGATACGCAAATGAATATATTTCTAAAGCAGCCATAATTCATGACGGTCTTTAATGCCACTTAAAAATTTTAAATTAAACAAAGGAAGATAGCTTTTTTCACAGAGCTTCAATTGCATATTCATGCTGTTTCTTGCATGTGCAATCCAGGTGTATCTATTAAGGCAAAATGAGGGTCTGTTCAACCAAGTTCGACCAAGGTAAAACTACTAAACTCTTTAATCATCCGAAATTAACCTTCGAATTAACCTTTCGAGTAATTAAATATTTGATCGAAAAAGGCAACATAATTACTATAGCAAAAAAGCAACATTAATAGTAGTATGGAATCGGTGAATGTAGGTGAGATTGAATAATTGAGATGAAAGATTACACATCCATCTCATTAATAGGCATGAAAACAGGTGCATTATGCACATGTCAATGACGAAGTGCATTGCACATTTAAGACATACCACAACAAATAAATACAATAGCAGCAAATATAAGACTAGTATATGCATATAGAATAATTCTCTATATAAATCATTTGATATCCCATCATTTGATATGATAAGGTAAACGTTACTTCAATTACTTGTGACTGTAACCATCGGCTTTTGCCCTTGCAGTAGTGTAATAAATGGTTGATTGGTGTAGTTTAGTTTATTTGTCTCTCAAAGATCATTTTTGTACACGAGTTATAATTGTACATTATGAATGAAGAAAATAAGGAAATTAATTTCATAATGCTGCTTCAGACAAATCCCCCTTTCGTTAACAGTTATTTCTGTAATACAGTTCACCTACTGTATTAGATAGAGTTTGGGGACATCATGGAAAAACATTATTAAACTTTTGTCTTATACATTTCTAAATTGGATTTGCTCTTGGTATATGGTTTTGAGATTTAAAGTATGAATTCCTTTTAGTTACTTACCAATACAAAATTAAGGATCTCGTATGGGGGTCTATTTAACCAGATCTTGAGCAGCTGCACATTGCAAACAATATCTAAGATTTTTTTATAGCCCACCATTTTGAATATTTTCTCGGTTATACTTTTTCTTCAGCTCTATTACATATCGAACATTAATTGTATGATCATTAATTGAAGAACGATTAGCTCAAAATGCAGAAACTCCGAGTTCATTAGATCCTTTTTGACTACGTGTGGTGACAGCAGGGTCTGTTGCCCTTCAACAACACATCCAAAGTTTTTTTTATTCAAAGCTGTATCATCTATGAGAAGTTATTGTAGCCTCTGAAGACGATACTTACTATCATTTTCAACATCTTCAATACATAGAAAGCTGGTTTTTCACTCTATTAATATATTTATACTTATATGTTATCTCTGGAAAAAATTTTTATGTCTCTTATCATTCTTAACATCGAATTTCTATAATGAGCATTGTGTAAGAGTTCAGCAATACTAAAGCCTTATATATTGCTTAAATGATTAAAATTGTAATTTCTTGGTAATATTTTGATTCACTCAAAAAAGCTTCAGATTAATTTGAAATCAACTATTCCTATATTTCAAGACACATTTTTAATAATAAATCTCTTTAACCATGTTAATTTATGAGTACTAGCTGAAAAATTGATATTATGAATACTTATATTCTGATATGAATTTTAAAAAAACTGTTTTTGATAGGATAAACTTATCTGATTTTGCACGCGTAATTCAAGGTAAATTATGGATGTGTCTTATTAAAACTATAGAAAATATTAAAAATTTTACTTGATCAAACTTTGTATTGATATAAATATAGAAATTTTTTGTTTTTCTTTTATTTATATAAGTAAGATTTTCACTTGTTTAGCATATGCAATTTTACACATTCCTTTAGCAGCAGATCGTGATGTAAATAAAAAACCTTTTTTGAGTAAACTTCATATTAATGAAAACAGAAAAAGAAATATGTTGATGATAAAAATCATTGAATATTTAAAATAATAGAATAATTTCAGGAACACGAGGCTCAAAACGTAAAATTAAATGCTTCATGTAAATAATTATTTTTACTCAACTGGAGAATAAATAAAATATTATATAAATTATAATAGCAGAAATTGCCAAATCATTGTTAATTGTAAATCCCCTTCAAGGTCATGCAGTCAATTTACTTGAAAACTTATTTGCTTCTATTTTTCTGGCGATATTTTTATGGGAATTAATTATCAACATTACTGATTGATAAAAATTAAGAAATCTCAAGTAGCTAAAATGTAAGCTGAGAGGAAGGATAGGATTTTTTATTTAATCAAAAAATATTCTTTAAACTAAATCCTGATTTGATCTTTCACAAACTTCGTTGATTTGTTTTGCTTTTTTTAATAACATTTTTTTTATAATTCAATACTTAACTCATTAATATACTTTGCTTAAACCTTATGTGCTATAAACTTGTTTTTCACTTTTAATTGTAATAGTTAATAATATTAAAACGATGTGTTGAGGATTGATATTTCAAAATTATCCCAGTTTAATCTAGATTAATTAACTATGTATTAATGATTAAAAAATACTATGTGTTCGAATTTTGAATAGAGAGGATTACTTTTATATATTTCAGTATAATGATACATTCTCTTCTTTTCTTCATCATTTTACCACCACCGAGCCTTGTAGGAAAAAGCATCATGAGGTAGAGAATTTTTATACCTGACTCGGTCAAAGACCATCAGGCTAAAAAAGCTAATACACTTAAAAAATACCGTACCGTCATATTGCCACTTGTATGACGTATTTTAAAGAGGGTGACAAATCAGGTATTGACTTCGTCACAAAAGATACCGAGCTTGATTATTGATCAAACTAAAGACCAAAGTAGTTAGAGGCTTTATACACTATTAATGGTCCTTAATGTCAATTGTCTTGCTTTTATGGCATGAAGTAGAGAGTAAGACATAAGCTCTGATTTCAATTTCGTCACTTGGCTCAAAACGGATTCAACAGTTTCCGTTGATGGAAATAGGCAGCAGGAAATGAGTTGCAGTAAACTCACCGAAACAGTGCCATAGTAAATTATTTTTATCTTATCCATTTATATATTTTGAAATTTAAAAATCAAAAGTTTCCTTCCGGTATGATTATTAGTGAGCAGTTTTATTTGTAGTCTCATAGATATATTACAAAGATTACAATATGTAGTTGAATCAGTTTGTTGCATATAATAAGAAACAACATTAAACGTAGTCAAGAATCATGGTTCTACACTATGATATCATTGCAGCAATTTAGGACGCATAAACCTTCTCAACATGACGATCTTTCATCACATAAAAGTTTAAGATTGACTTATTGCCGAAAGTTCTGATGGAAATTAAATTTATAGACTTATAACTGATTTGAAGGGATGTACTTTTAATTTATTTAAAAGTTTATTTTAAGGCTATTTAAATTTAATTTGTTTAAGAAAAACTGATTATTTTTTATAAAAATTAAATTAATATTTAAAGATGACTATAAGTATGTAGTAATTTTCCTTATTTTTACTCTCTGTTGTAGAGATTTGAGTTTATGTGAAGAAAAAAAATTATAAGCATATAAGAAGCATCCGTTTTAAGGTACATAACCATCCTTCTCAAAAACATAATTCTGTACTTTCAAAATCTGATATTTCAAAAATACATGCAAAAACCACTAATGTAAGCTTCCAGTATTCTTATATCAATATTTACGCTCTATTAGGAAAAAAAGTCATAAATAAAAAATATTATGGCATGCATATTTCATTCGTAGCTTTTGATGTTATTCGTACCAACCATATCCTCCTATTTCAGCAATATGCTTATATAGACCGTAACTATTCACTATAGTTAGGAATGTTAAATATTTATAGTAACATCTGTATTTACATTCTTTTTCTCTTTTGAAGCATTACCATAAAACTTTTCGACATATTCATCTGCGTTGATTTTTATAGGAAGTATTTTCGATTTGTTTTATGATGTATAAATTTTTGCTCTTTTCTTGTAATGTGAATTGATTACAATATTTTTTGTTGGTATAAAAATTACCAATTTAAAAAAGTTGTTATATTTAACGGCCGTTTGATGACGTTATGCCTTTCAATGGCTGAATTGTAATTTCAAAATTCCATTCAAGTTAATTGATTAGCTAACAATTGGATACGAGGGAGACGTGGCTTTGTATAACTTGCTATGAGATCCAGAATATATTGCATTTATTTATTGCTAATTAAACTTAATATTTTGTTTATTGTTAGTTTTTTTGTATTTTAATTAAATATTTATGATTAGCATTGACAGAAATTTTTAAGCAAATTAATATTACGAAGTCGACACCTGAGATGTCATCCTCCAGTGCAAATACTACTCTGTAAAAGGGAAAGACTCTCAAAAACCCTATCAGCATGATGGTTTTTGATTGAATGGGAATGGAGCCAGCAACCTTGTGATCACAAAAACAATGCCTTTACTACTCAGTACTATCAAAATTAAGATGTTATGTTCTTTAGATAAAAGATCCTATTTATCTAAAGTAGATCTTTTAGTGTACAGTTAGATGCAGATATCACGAACCTTATAGTACATATAGTGGATAGTTATGTATTTGAATACCAGTTTGATTAGCTTAGATTATTGTGTTACCTCAAATTTTCAGCTCTCATATCATATTTCTGTGATATTCATTTTATTTAATTTAGTTTCAAACTTTTTTCCTGAACTATAAATGTGTTCTCACACTTAACCATAAGAATTTAATGTAATTTCCATCATTTTAACATCAAATTTATAATGAACACAAAACTTCTATTTAAGCACCCTTTACAAAAAAATCAGATACTTTTCTACCGATTTTTAAACATTTGTTTAATGAAGTAATTCTCTAGCTATAACCCGCAGCTTAAATATCTCCTTTATTTAACAGCGAGAGGTATTAAAATTAAATAAAGCTATATAGCCAATAGGGCGTCATGTCATTTATTCGTAGACGAAGTTAATAATCAACGAAACAGTTGCTAGGAAACCTTCAGCTTAGTGCTCAACAATAATTATTTGGGACAATATCTTGTTTCATATGATAATGGTGTGGAAATGAATCTCAGACATTAGAAATGTTATTTCTAACGTGCTTGTATAAATTTATTTCTATCACCTAACTGTCATGCAATACTATCAAGACAAATAAGTATATGGAGATTTTCTCAGTCTGATTTTACATTCTATTCTATTGTTAAAATTTGCGGTGTTTTATCCAATGTTATTTCTCTAGTGAGTTCAGCGAATATAAATTTCCTATGAAGTCTTCATCAAACAACTGAAACGCATTCCAGAAAAATCTGAAGAAAGTTCATTTAATTTCAGTTTAATACAACTTATCAGCAGAATTTTTTAATAAAATTAAATTTACTAAATTAATATAAGGATTTACTGTTTGAATAAATTTTTTCTGAGGCAAAGGCATTATTCTTTAATTACCTTACATTAAAGCAATGAAATAATGCTTTTTTTTAGTAATGCGCATTGTAAAAATTAAAAATAATTTTAAAGTAGTACTTAAATTACAATTAATTTTAAAAATTAATTGTAACTTAAAAATTATTTTAAGGTACACCATATGTGTATAAAATACGTAAATGATGTACCTTACAATAATTTTTATATTTTTATTAAAATATTTTTTATCACCATGTTAATTTCAAAATTTGTTTGTGATTTTAAAAATAATATTTTCTCCATTTTTTAATTTGAAATTATAGGTAAAGTAACTATAAAAAAATGCCTTATAAAAATTTTAGCAAAGTTTGTTACCTGCAAAATTTAAATGAATAGTTTAAAGCATGCGGAACAATAAAAGCAAATAAAATATTTATGTTAACTGTAACACTGCGTTCACAGAAAAGCAACCAATTAGAAGTAAAAATGGAATGAAATTCCAAAATATGGAATCAAAAATGGTTTGAAGCCTGATAGCATATAACCAAGGTAGATATTGGATATATTTCATTATTATTCTAAAATTAATTTTTTTTTCTATCTCTGAAATTTTTCACTTAATCTAAACTCAAAATAAATTAATCCTGTTAAGAATGTTAATCAGTCGTGGTTAAGAAAAAAATTTAAAACTTAAAAAAATATATTATTATTACGGAGTAAAAACAAACCTGTAATTGAATTAACGCTGAGGTCTTTGAATGTATTTTACACTTCAATTAAACTAGCCATGGAAAACTTCTTAAAAATAAAAAACGAAAGACATATCCCACGTTTTATTTCTAAAATTACCTTTGTTAAATTTCGGAGATTATGGGATTTAACAAATCTTCAGCCATTAATCACCTGATATATTGATCTTCAAAACTTTATCAGTCATTCCTTTTGATATCACGAAACAATAAGCTAATCTTCTTAATAAATTTTCCATTGTCTGACGTTTCTGACGCCTGAATTTATTTTAAGATAATGGTTCTAACACAGATTCCTTATCAAAGTTTAGTTTTAGTTATGTGTGCAAAAGAAATAAAGAATTTGTGCTTTTCTTTGTCTATTGTAATCTTTTCCACGATTCCAATTAAATAAGACTTGAATTCTAATACCTTTCTGAATCACATTCTCAGAGATAACAGAACATTTTTTAAACTATTGTACAAATATACTGATTTACATAAAATTCCTAGTATATATTTATATTTTTTTACTGGTTATTTCTTTTGAGTGGAAATTATTAACTATATTATTCATTAAAAAATAACTTTATGCGAAAAAGGAAATTTTATTTATAATAATATTTTTTTTCTAATTTTTAAGACAAATTCCTGCAATTAAACCTCAACTAAAAAAAATTAACTGTAACGTGAAATGTATGTAAAAAATATTTCTTTATTTTGTTTACTAAGATATTTTTTGTTTACTTCTGAATTTTCCCGTAGACTGGTTTAAATAGAAAATATTTTTTATTAAAAAGTAATTGGATTTGAAACACCTAGGTATCTAATTTTAAGTATTCATTTGAAACATTTTTCTTCAAAAAATAAATTATCAATTAATACTCACAATCATGGGATTCAAACTCGAACCTCTAGATGAGAAAGTGAGCAAATATTAATATAGTATGTTTTTTTTTACCTTTCACTTAAGACAACTATTTATACGCGATTTAAAACGGATTTCGAACCACTTCAAATACTCACAGTTGAAGTGGAAACCGTATTTTACATTGAACTGTTAAAATGAAGAATGTGAATGAGAAGAGGACAGTAAAAAACATTAAGACGTCATATTATTAAATAATATAAACCCTGGAAAAAACCCACAACTTAAGACAAGCCGGGCTAATAACTGAATAGTCATATATTCTGGTCACCGTTTAATAGTTCGTAAGTTCGATTCTTATCACAATATGAGTTACTTGTGAAGGTATGAAAACTACATTAAATGTATGCATCCCACTCAATTTCGTTTTCTTGTTTAAAATGTAACAAGCTAGGCTCTTAAAAAATATTTATAATAATATTAGAATGGTCAGAAAGTTTTGAAACTTACTTTAAATAATTTAAATGACAAAATTTATTTTACAAGTAAATAATAATAAATAAATAAGAATAGAAAACTATTCACTCACTCACAATAACTAAGTCAATTAAAATAATAACTACAAGTTTCTAAAAATACGCGCTTCATAAGATTTTTGATGAACTTTTATAATTAGTAGAGAATAAAAATAAAAATCATATTTATGCAACTTTCCTATACAATTCCCTAATAAAAAATAATAAAGGAAAAAAATTTATTCGCACAAATCTTTGTTTTGTAAAAATCTTCATTAGAATCATGACAAATAACTTTAAAATCCATTTAACGAAAACTATGTTACATTTTTAAAATTACCCAAAAATAATTTGGATAAATATGTTATATCAAGCTATGGCTTGGATTTTTAAAATCAAATAAATAATCCTTAAATAAGTTGATTATACGAAAAATTATTATCTATGCATGTCTTTTAAGGCATTAACTTTTTAGCAGATAATAAAATTAAAGACCTGTCACAGGTTCCCATAAAGTGCAAAATTCAAACGACGCGGCTATAACTCTGAAAAGCTTAAATAAACTTTAATCATTGCTTGTTAAAAGTTTACTTTTAAAAAAGAGCCAGTCGATAACTTCACCTGGGTGTGCTTTAAAAAAAAAAACTACCAATCGGCTTTAGCAGCTCTATTTTCACATTTTAAAATGTGCACAGTAAACATTAATGTAAAATATTTAAAATATAAATAACAAATTTTTTTTAAAAATTGAGTAAAAGCTCATAAAGAATTTTTTTTCTTAGTGGAGAAGCTGCCTTTCCTCTAAGCATGCCACTTTTCTTTTTTGTCAGCCCATGAGTGAGGACATGCTCATTAAAATTAACGGCTTGTTTTAATGAAAATAGTTACAGAGGAGGAGAAGCTAGTAAATAAATACACAAACAGAGTAGAGAGGGGGAGGTAAAAACACAGTATGTATGACGAGAAAAGTCGTAAATTGCGTAATCAATGTTAAGGGACGAAATGGCGCAGGAAAGAGAAGGCTATAAAGCAGTATTTCTCCTCCCCTCAATTTTGTTCCCCTTCGAAATGTTCTCCTTCTCAATTTGACGGTTTCCGCTCTAAAAAAAGGGAGTCCGCTTTTATCACTCAGCAGCATGATCTTCTCGGCTACCTAAAGCTTTTGTGAGAAACAGTAATAACAATTTTAAGTGAAAAAATTCGAAGAGTTTTTATTTAAATTAGGCTTATGAAATGACCCAGCCCTACTTCTCCTGCCGACGAAGTGACAGTAGAACTCAGAAGTTGCCATAAAGCTAACAAATTAAAAATTGTCTTATGAGCCATCAATTTTTATTGCCATGCGTCAGACTATTCTGCATTTCTATTTTAGAAAAAAAATGTTGGCGTTTGATGAAAACAATGCAAATGAAAACTATCATTTTTTAATATACATATTAGTCCTTGTTAAATTCAGGTTTCCATTTCAAAATGCTTTGCGTATTTTTAAACTAAAGAAAAATATTTTCTGGTTGCTTTAAATGATTATTTAAATACACGCAATGTATAGTTAAATACATGCATCCATAAATACATCCTCACTTTTATAAATTTATTAACTACACTGCTGGTCAACCAAATTACAGCACCTAGAAATACAAGAGATATCAACAAGAGATACCAAGAGATATCAACAAAATTTATTTTGTAGATAACATGTTGAGCAAGTATCAAATGATGAAATTTTTATAAACTTCTGTGAAGTGTGGTTAATGCCAAAATCAGTAGCCTGTGTAGCCGCCATTATTGGAGATCACCTCTGCCATACGTTTCAGTATTGTTTCAAAGACACTTTGGGTGTGTTCTTGGGCAACAACACACCAAGCAGCTAACATATGTTGCTAAAATTAATCTGGTGTGGCAGCTGGGGATATAATTTGGGTCAATCGTTGAGCAAGCATGGACCACATGTTTTCTTTCGTAGAAGAACCAGAGAGAGAGAGCTGGACAAGGAAGCAATTCAATCTGGCCATTAACGAAGTACCCTTGAACAATGTCTGCCACGTATGGTGGCCCATTATCCTGTTCAAATATAGCTGGGGGCAAGCCCTGAAAAATAAGGAAGGACAACTTACCTCAACACCTCGAAAATGAAGCGTTGGCTATTTAAAGTATCGGCAATGTTTACTAGAGGAGTGCGAGAGTGATATTCAATACCACCCCATACCATTATACCCGTTGCAGGACTAGTGTGGCAGTGCATAACGCAGTTGTTCAGCATCCTCCCTCCACGGTGTCTCCAAATTCGAATCCGACCATCGTGGTATTGCAGACAGAAGTGTAAGTAAAGTCAATTTAATTCCATTCTTTCGTCCAAATCCTTTTTTCATCACACCATTAATGGCGGAAACGTCTGTGGCTGTACATCAAGGGCAGAAGAAGCAATGAATGCCTTCCAGGACAATTCCTGAAGATAAGATGGACAACTGGGAATCTAGCGCATTTTTTTAAGTAACGGCAATCCGTACTAGAGGTGTGCAAGTGTGATATCCATTACTGCCCCATACCATAATAACCGGTATAGGACCAGTGTGGCGGTGCATAATGTAGCTGATTAGCATCCTCTCTCCAGGGTGTCTCCAGACTCGAATAAAACCATCGTGGTGTTGCAGATAGAAGTGATTCGTCAAAGACAGTTTCATTCCATTCTGCCGTCCACATCCTTCTTTCATTGCACCGTTATAGGCGAAGAATTTCTCTGCTGTAAACTGTGGCTCAGCGTCAACGGTAGACGAAGCAATGGACGTCTTGCAGACAGACCATTCTGCTGTAAACGGCGTCGGATAGTAGACACTGACACTGGATATGTTAAAGACTGAATCTGCTGTGCTATGGTTCATGATGTGGCTGAGCTATCCATCACTGCCATGCGCACAATTTGCCTGTCATCACGTGAAGTGGTGCACTGAGGTGGGTGCGATCGAACACGTCGGTTCATCGTACCCTCCTTCCGCCAACGATCACATATTGGCATTACAGTTGCTTGATTTCGTCCAACATAAATACCGATTTCCTTGAAAGATAATCCACAATCTAGGTAGGCCACTATCCTACCTCGATCGAACTCAGATACTTGATCAAAAAATTATCGCTGTTTTCTACGAGGCATAATTGATCAGTTTTTTTAAAAAAAAAACACAAGAAAAACACTATTACCGAATTTGTAATCATCGAAATCTCCAAACCTTAAACAGAGCTTTGAAGTGGCGCCACAGGCGCGCGTAATGTGCATCTGCTCTGAAATTCTAATCATTTGTAGATCTCACTTCCGCTAATGCATGTTGTAAATTTCATGTTATTGGCATGCTTCCTTCAGGATGTTGCATTCACGGTGGCCAGCAGTCTATTAATTTTATATTACATATTAAGATATATTAAAGAAACCCTCGGAAATTTCAATTATAGATTTTAAATTATAATTAATCCGTAAAAATTTATCCCTCGCAATTGTATCTCAATCAAATTCCAATTTAAAAGGTATGATATAGTACACTTTCTTCACACTCACACTTTTTTCTATAAATAGGTCTGAGAAGCTTGGTAGGAAAGTGTCTTAATCTCATATCTAAAAAAACAGTAGGTTCGATACTTTAACCAGCAGAAGACTGCAGCTCTAGGAGAGCGAGAGAATTAAAATCTACATATAATCATTCCATAAATTCCGAATAAATCGTTCTGAGAGATTAAAACTTCTATAGCGTCCATTGTTTCTCAGCTGAGGAGGATTGTAAAGAAAGATTCCCGTTAGAATGTCAACCCCGTCATTTAATTGTGATTTAAAATTACGCAACTGGTTTGTTGCACTTTGAATCCCTTTAAGATCTAAAAACGTTACTTTTTCAAGCATTTTATATTAAAATAATCATTTTAAAATTGCAGTGAGATATAGTAACTGCTAAAATTGATGTAAGGCATTTGTAAGTTCACCACTTAAAACTTTTCTGGAGGTCCTTTTATGTATTCAAGCGTCACACGTAAGGAATCTCAGTAATCTTCCCAGCACACTCCAACAGATATATATGCGAAAAGCATAAAACTAACAACAGTCTACCTTTATTCAATAGATTCAATACCAGGACTTCCATTGGAAGAGAGCGATTCTACAGTTAGTTCAATGGTTATTTTCATGGTTCACCATGAAAATAACCATTACAAGAATTCAATGCATGACGTTAATTGATGAGTTGTGCTCAAACAAAAATACAACACAATCAAAACTCATATATACACCAAAGATAATCTAAAAATTAACGCAAAAGTTCACTTTATTCAGAATATCTTCAAAATACCATTGATAGATAACCCTTATGAAAACGCATGACAAGGAAATTGAATTTGAAATCTCTAATCAGTATTCGGAGTTGCATTACAAGTATGTATTTTCAACAATAAAAGCAGAGTGAGTTTGTAAGGGTCTGTAAGGAGAAAAATGTGCCCCATCCACATATCTTTGAGATAATTTAAGTACCTTGAATGGAAGTATAAAAGGCGCATCCCATTATTTACCTGATTTGAAGATGTTTTTCAAAGTATATGATCCCCTGAAATCCAAAATAGACTTAAAAAAAATCTACTCCAAAAAAAAATTGGAAAGAGCATTCTTAATTCAATCCGAACCTTTTCCTCATCCCTTTTTCACGTGGTAGGGCTTAACATAGTCAATGGAAAAGCGTTCAAAATCATATTATGGACAGAGGAGTTTTCTTCAAATCTAGACCCCAAAGTTAGAAGTTTGAAAAAAATGGGAGAGAATAACATAAAAAGTAAAGAGAATTTTCTCTTGAAAGCCCTACGCACTCTTCAAAAAGAAAGTAAACTAGTTCAACCCCCCTTCTTGTTTAAAACGAAGTTAAATGTCGTTGAGGTTTTCCCTGGAAAAGGGAAGCAAAGCGTAAAATAGGAAACAATGTTAAAGGGTAAAAGGGTCGCTTCATCAGTTTCCATATCTTTTAATCCATTTAACGAAGAGAACGAGTTTTACTTTGTTTAAATTCTCGTAGACTAGGTTAAGAAATGGCAAATACTTTTATTTTTGCTCCTTTTAGCTTAAATGCGATAGTCTAATGTGATCTCTAGGCTTCTCAGGAAAATATTATTTAGACTTTATTTTCAAGTAAAAGCTCGATAAGTTAAATTCAGGCTCACTTAAATAACAAATTTTGTATTTATTTCCTGTAAACAATATTTTACTCCATGATGCAAGTTATTTTTAAAATAAATAAATACAAGAAATTTTAAATAATTCAACAATGCATTGTGCGAGATTAATATTGATATGAATAAATACAAATGCATAAAAACAATAAAAAAGCATGTTTTCATACAATTTTTTTTTTAGTTTACTTGTATTCATTTACAAATTGGTAGGAAAAAATTAGTTACTTTACTTAATGTCTAAAGGAATAAAACTATCATAACTATATATACCTATAAGAAAATACAACTAATATGTAAGTAAAGAAAATAGAAATAACAAATAAAAATTATACAGTTTCTAGTAGATACAATTGCTAACATTTTATTTACAATTTGTAATGATCAGGCGGCATTTGAACATTTGAATCCTATTGAAAATTTGTCTTCAAGGATCCAGTTGAGAACAATTCTTACTCGTGTATGCAATATTTTTTTTTAATTTTTAAACGCAATTCTTCACTTTAGTAAGTGCAAAATTTAGTTGGACTTAAATTTATAGATTATATTGATGATTAGATTGTTGCAAGTGAGCTTGATGCCCATAAATTTTATAAGAGTGTTATACTACGCTTGGGGTCATCATCATGAAAGAGAGACTTTCCTGGTGAAAAATTAAATTATCTCTTCTTAATTATTTCAGAACACTATTTATTATAATATATTTGCAGACCTCATTTGTTATTTTTATACAAGGATAAGAGAATTTCTGATAAACAAACATTGGGAAAAAAAAGCTTAAAATCATTTTATCGATGATATTGTAATCTTTGCTCTGATATTTCTTACTTTGTTCCAACTACTTTGCACCATTTCATAGCATCTAAAAAATAAATTTGTAAGCAACTAAGTAACTAAAAAATAAATTCTCTTAAGTGACTTCCATAGCTTTATGTTTAAGAAAATTGCTGCAATTGAACAAGTTTTACAAAAAAAAAAAAAAAAAAAAAAAAAGCGACAATGCATAAAAAAAAAATAAAGTTCGTCATTGCTAGTGAATATTTCTGAAATGGATGAGACCATAAGAAACAACTGACGAAATAGGCATTAATTACAATTACTGAAGAATGCCATTGAATGATATAAAATGTCACTTTTTTTAGAATTGTGTTATGATTTCTAGAATTTTAATCCAAATTATTCATTAAAAATTTCTAAAACTGCATTATGTGTTTAAATAACATTATCTCAACACTTTAATGTCCTCAATTTATATATCTTAGCTATCGAATATTTCAGTTTTACCAGTATCTCAATAACAGAAAGTCTTTTAAGAATGTATTTAGTTCAAATATAATATAACATTTAGAATTGTATATTTCTGTGATATTAAATGCACATGCATAAAACCCTCTACATGCTTTATAGCTAAAAAATGTCAAACTTAAAATCACATGGCTCAAACCTAACTACCAAAATCACAAATTATCTCTTGTTTAATTAGGATTATAAATTCTACAAAAATATACAGGTAAGAAATTCTTAGTATAATATAAATTAGTGATAACTTCAAACATACTTAAATTTGGATCAGAAAATCCATTCATATAGCCAAAAATAAAATAATTTTTCGGAAGATGTAACCAAAGCCACAAACGAGGCTAATCTTCAATAAGTTATATGAAAAAATATTCAAATTGTGATGTGAAGCATACCCATTTTATGTTTGTGGTTGGAACTAGCAAAAATATTTTTTAGCCGGAAATAAGATAATTTTGGGGAAGAGAAAAAAAACTTTCTTCGCACTTGATGTAACTATGTCGATATTGATTTTGTCTCTTCTAAATGGCTTGGGACTCTTTTAAACTACTCCGATACGCCATCTTTCTTTAATGGTGGATTACCCCTGCGACATTTGAAGAAGAGTTTTTATTCTGCTTTTCCAACCTGTTTAATTCTGCTATCCTTTGAAATCAGTTATTCCTCTCCCTATCCTTTGAGGAATTTCCCAAAAGGATCTCAGCTAAAGAAATCATTCCCACAGGCGAAGGCTACATCGAAAATATTTTTCCAACGACAAATCTTCCACGCTGGTGGATTAATCTTGAAGCGTCTTGATGACAAATTTTTATACCTCTGTCACAATCCTTCGAAAAAGTATTCCCAGCCTAGTGAACCCAACTAAATATGAATATTGATTTGCTCTGTTGGGTTAGTGGAAGGGTGGTAAGCGCAGGAGAAGAAAACTTATTCACTTGTTCTATTTTTCCATCAAGCACATGAATAATGTTTTAATTAAATTCCTCTCCAATCCACTTCTTAGACCAACACAATCATTAATAACTTCGTTAAAACTTATCTAGAGCTGTGCATAAAAATTGCATAAATTCGTAACCACGGCTGCTTGGGGTATCCTTGCTCATTAATCAAATTTCATTAAGGTCACATTGCCATTCTTATTGGAAGCTATAAGCCGAAATCACAAGAGCATAATCGAAAAAGGAGCTTTAGCTACTTCGTTGCACCCATAAGATTACATATTTTTTTTTTTTTTTTATATCTAGAGTAAAATATTCAAGACTTAATGAAAACGCTGAGTAATTTAAAATCAGCACATCGACAGAGTTTCATTTATATAAAATGGATAAGCAACTTTCTTTCAAGAAATTATTTTTGATATGTGATTAATTATTTACTACAAGCAAATACTTGTTAGTTTAGATACTCTCATTGCATCGCATTTAGAAAATATAAAATACATTAATGCACATTAAAATATATTTGAAATAAATATGCAAAACCTTATAGGCTATAGAGTTCTCAAATTTGCATACTTCATGAACGACTTGAAGAAAAACATGAGACTTATTACTTGTGTTGATAATTTATGCTGTTGTAATAGATTGGTAAGAAACATATTAATATGAATATACAATAATTAAAATCGGAACAGAAATAGATAAATTAACAATACTAAAGAACACATTCCTTAATATTATTATGTAAAGGTCCTATCTTGCAGAATTCCTGGTGCTTCTAGAAAGCTTGTAAATAGAGATAGATTTAAATACATCTCTCACTATATTGCGCAAATGAGTTTGATGGCACTCATATTTGTGTGTGCAGCTCAGGAAATCAATTTAACATTCTTAATTTGTTATATACATCTGTTAAATGATGTATATAACATATGATGTATCAAAGAAAATTTATGGACTTTTGCTACATGATGTCCATGTTGATCTCGATAGCCACTTTTCTTTTGAATTTTAAAGCTGTTAGTAATTTAATCATTAAGTTGTTTGTATAATATGTACATAATGCCCATTTTTATAATAAATAAGATAGTATACAATTATTCTTTATATAACTGAAATTCCTGAATGAAGTTATCATTTCAACTGTTTAGTAATGCTATCTATAGTATTAAGTATAAATATTTTAACCGTTTCTTTTTTAAATAATAAAAAACTATTTTGTTATTCGTTTTTATATTCAATCTTGTTTAAGTAATTCTATGACAATTTTAGTTTTATAATGCTTTTCTATTATAAGTTTATATCATTCTGCAAAATATTTATTTAATTAAACAACCAGAGGAGAAATTAGATTTAAAAAATCGTTTTAGAGGCCATACGGCAACAGAAATTTACAGAAAATCCCTAATATGATGCTACAAAAACCTCCCATTTGCTAGTTTTAATCTAAAAAATAAATAAGGTGACTTAACTTGTTATTCTGTTTCGCAAATTACTTCCTAGAAAGCAGTTGTCAGATAATAAATAACTGTAAACAGATTTTTAATTCTTATAAAATACTTTTTATAAAGATTCTTAAAAATTTAAAAATAAATTCTTTCATTTAATACGTATTCAAGAAAATTAATTTCATTATATTTAGAATTAAACGGAAATTACACATATGGGATTTAATTCTTGAAGCAAACAAAGAGAAATTCTTATAAAAATATTTCTAAAATTCTTTTAATTCAAAGAATACAAATGGACATTTCTTTCAACTTGAAGACGAGCTTTGGGAAGAATGTTATAGATTAAACAATATTTGCTTAAGTCTTTTTCTTTTCTTTACCATTTCTTACCTCTTCTTCATTGGGTGAATAAAAAAAACTCAAACAAAAGCAGGATTTCAATACTGTAAAAACTGTGAAGCACTGCCTCAAGAGAATAGTTGTTGATCGAATTTCAACCGGAGTTTTCAGGTCCAGACAACAGCCAACAGAACATGCATAACAAGGAAAGATTTTTCTGACAGGAAAGAAAAAAAGTCCTTCCACTGAACACAAGAGAGTGAGGTCATTGTTGTCGAAGTCTCCGATTGTGTGATCAACGGTTCCCCTTCTTTTTTCCGCGCACCCCGAGGGGTTTTTCGCCCCCACAATTGCCTAGGGTAGGCGATAGAGATTGACCGTTGTAGTGGAGCGTATTGAAGTTGTGTTGAGAAGGTGGAAATCGATGACGTGTGCGACTGTTATAGGTCGGGCTGTACCGATGGCTCTAAAGCTCCTGCTTTGGAAAGTCGCTTAACAATGCATGGAATGCGGGAAAGTCTGCTCAATTTGAAAATCATCCAGTTCCTCTTCTGCCCCTGTCATAAAAGAAGGCTATGTGCATTCGTCCCTACTTGTCAAGACAGTTCGTGATATGAGGCGAAAAGAAAATTTTCCCCATCTGGGGGAAACAAAAAAGAGTTTTGAATTATGCAAGATAAAGAAAGTTAGAAAATGCAGATAATTTGTTTTCCCCTATCAATGATTTTTTATCCCTTATTTTCAAAGCTTTTGCTTAAAACTAACATTTCAATAATTAAAACGGTAAATGTGTATTTTTATTTATTCCTTATTTTAAAATCCTTACCTTACTCTTCCACGGCTGTAATAGAATTATTTTAAAAACAAATTTATCAATTAATTTAAAATAAAAACTAAAAGCTACTTTTGTAACACAATTGCATTAATAAATTATTAAACTTTAATATATTGTCGGCCAACTCTTTAATAAATTAAATTATTTTATTGGAAACATTAAACCTTTCCATTCTTTCCATTTTCATTACAAAATATATATTAATTTCTACCATTTTATTAAATGTTTTTTTTTATCTATAAGTCAACTCTAATCTTTTATGTAAACAAATATGTCTAAGAAAGAAAGTCATAATATTATTAAAAAAATAATATGATATTAATTCAGAATAAACTCTATCTGACAATTTGCTTTTTTCATTAATATAAAATATCTAACAACATTTAATTATTTAAATTGAATTTAAAACAAATTAAATTGCTACATTTCTAAATTAATGTGAATTTTATTAATCACAACCAGCTAACTATTAAATTATTATCAAAAAGCGCTTTTAATTAAGAATATAAATTTCCTTGGTTTCTTTTAAAGTTAATAAAAATCAAATTAACTTTATGTTATATTTTGAAGCTCTAAACTTAGGCAAACTGCTTGATTCTCTAATTATGATTAAACAAAAAAGAACATTGAAAATAATTTGTTAGTCAAAATTAAATATGAAAGAATGTGTTTAGTAAGGTTCACATTGTTCAAATTATTGCATTATTTCCTTTTAACATTTCATATAAAAACTGTGTGTAATATTTCAAATTTTTCTTTTTCACGGGTTTAAAATATTTTCTTAGAAAATTTATTTCTTAGAAAAAATACCTGAATTTTAATTCATATTAGATTACAAATATCACATTGGTTAATAATAAACTGTATATTCTGGCATAATAAGATATACATATGTAACTATATCGAATAACAAATATTTTATTTACTTTTAAAAATGTTCTTAAGTAACTCATCACAAAAGTAATATTTTTTGCAATGAAAGAAGAAACTTTTTAGATCAGGCACTCGCCATTTTAATTCGCATACATATGAATACATTTGAAACATAAATACCAAATTTCAAACATCTAATAATAAATTGAGCTAAAATTCATTATCTCATTCATCAGGATAGATTATCATATTCACTCCGCCTATGCTGCATCTGATAGCGAAGAAATATGTGAAAAAAGTAAGCGAAATTCACGTGGCGACCGAAGTTTTTTCCAAGTTGGCGATATTTTTTTATTCTACGGTTCAAAATTTATTTCTCATCTAAACATTTCTTTTCCTGTCATCACAGACTGGAACCTAATTCGTAATATTATTTATAAAACATGTTAAATTCCGGACATGAACTTCCTGTTATCTTTGACTGATGTTTCGCATAAGATATCAATATTTAAGAACATATATGGCTTGCGTCTATTGTAAAATGATATTATAATGAAAGGATATTTTCAACTGATGAAAAGAGTTTAGTTGTCGCATGTAGTTGCTAGAGATATAAATGTTAATAAACTTATCTTTTTTTTTATTGAATGTCACTAAACTTGAACATAAGGAACACATGCATTTACATTTCACATCTGGCTAATTTGTCAGCAAAATACAAAAAATTTCTTATTTATCTTTTGTACATCAAAATAATCATCATCTTAGGCATGTGTCTCTAATTTAATATATAAACTTAATTATTACACATTTTTTGAGTTTGCCTTACATATAATTGATATGTTTGCAAATTGTTCCTGTTCCTTAATTCTTCCTTTCTACATAAAATAAAGTTTAAAAAAACATGATATTTATATTAAATATTTGTTGATTTATATATATATGTAAATCAACAAATATTCGATATAAATATCATGTTTTTAAAAATTTAAATTTATTTTATGCACAAGGGAAGAATATAATATATATATATATATATATATCGGATAAAATCATAACTTACTTATGTATTAAAATTTATTCCTTGCTTTATATTTATTTTATAACTACTTAATAAATTTCTAACCCAGTTTATAAATATGTATTTTAGGTAAGTTATATAAACTTTTTTAAAACCAAATGTACTGGGTATATCTTAATCAAAGGATTTATGTTTTTAAAGATATCTTTTTAAGATATAGAAAACCGAATGAAAAAGAATATATTTTTACAGTACAAGAGAGATCAAGCAAAACCGCGCGCGCGTGATCTTGAGAAACACTTTTATTTTCTTTCACTGACACAACAGGAAAGTATGCTTTAGATTATTTTTTTAAATTTGGATGATATGTTCAGAATTGAAAACATTTTGTCATTTGCATAAACTTTATTTCTGTACATGTTTTATTATTAACATTTCAAATTAAATCAAATTGACAACATGTTTAAAATATTTTTGAATAAATCTTGTTTGGGTAAGTTTTTTCGAACTTTGAAAAAAATGTTTGTTTAATTAATATTTTTATTTAAAATGGATGAAACACATTTTGGCTCTCATTAATAAAGCATGAATAATATAATGAAATGATTGTCAGTAAATAATATTTCTGTGATTTGAAAAAGTCAAACACATTAATAATTTATCTATTTTTCATTTCTTATATAACAAGTAGGTAAATTTCTTCAAGACGAAACATTAAATATTGCTTTAATGTACATATCTAGTCTATTACATTGCTCCAAAATACACGAATAGCTTATCACTAGCACAGTGTTTAAAGATGAACAAATACATTAGATCAATACTACTAATTTACCATCAGATATTGTATACCAACCCCTCATTCCGTAACACATAATAGCATTTGAAATTGGCCAATCCAAAGTCAATGATTCTGTCTGTATAATTCTAGACATTGGGCGAGGAGCGCTTGGAGGAGATATTTGCATAAATTTGAATTCCGAATGAAATTTTATTCCGATTACCAGGTAGATTCAGAATCCTTTTTGATCCGTGGAACGCTTGAGGGACTCTTATGTATTTGAAATGTGCGCTTTAAGAAATTAACCCGGGAATTTTCATTTGCCGTAAGATATATTCCAATCTGCTGAGTTTCCGGAGGTGTTGACAGCTGTGAAAATTTATTATAATCGTAATAGCTATCAATAATTTTTACATCATGTCAAATGACATCTACCTTAAGGTGGTTAATTAGTAAGTGAATTTAAAATTTTCATTTTTCAGGTCCTTACCGTTTTATCAGCTAAAAGAGTTCCACATGCTTCAACTGCTATAAATAACAGTGTTGCAGCGTTTGTTTATGGGCTATTAAAACATTTATGTTTAGGAATATATTTAAAATTACATTGTTGTCTGTGAACAAAATATGAGTTATTCTACAAAAAAAATTATTGAAACTAATTGGGTGGGAGATTCTAAGTTGATGATTTACTGATAATAAATAAAATTAGAATGGCCACCAAAATAGAAAAATATTCTTAATGGGCCCTCAATTTACTTATATGCAAATCGTCGGAAAGACGATTTATGTCAAAAAGCAGGTGTAACAATTCTTACTTTAGTTTATAGTTATAATTTCGTAGAGTGAGTTTGAAATATGTTCTCCAACTAAAAACTTCTATTTCTTACTTTTCTTGAAAGAACAAAAGAAATTACTCCAACAGAATTATTATTGAATAATTCTTGCATTATACTTTTATGCATTTGTGAATGCTATTTCTGAAATTTGATGTATCCAAATGCTGCCATAACATTTGTAGAATATTAGCTTTTCGTTTTAAAATTAGGTCAATATGGAAACAAATGTTATGGAGAAAAAGATATGTATATTCGTAAGTTTTATAAATTCTCATATAAATTTTTTTTCGTATGTATTCATAAAATTTCCTTGTAAACTATTTTCAAAATCACAGTGTACTTAGCACACTGCCAAAAATGCTTTGTTCAATAGAAATGAGGCGTATATAAACGAATCGCAAAATTACATTCAATCGCCACACATTTTTAAGCCAATTTAAAATGATGAAATCAATTTTCGACTGTCTAATTCCACATCGTATTTCTTTCGTATCACCCAAATTTACAAGTAAATATTAGACAGTATCTAATTAATATGCCTTGACTATATCAACGAAAAGATCTTGGTTGGACCAAAACTCTCTTTGGTTGGACCAAAACTCATCATACTAATTTTTAGTAATGAAGGTAATGTTTTACCAATGAATTACTAGCAACCGAAAAGATTATCTTTCTGGCATTTGAACATGAAATAAATAATGCATAGTTAACATAAGACAGCAGCAATCTGATTAATCAGTTTGTTGTTCTCTTGAAAGGAGGATAAGTGATTGGATAACATCAAACAAAAATTTTCAGGAGGATGAGAACCTTTCCTAAATTTCCATGTAATGTCTCTGAGTTGGTGTTTTTTTGCGGAAAGCGAATCAACTCAGATGTTGAGCCTGTCAATTGGCCATGTCTCGAAATTATCAATCTCAGCATTCATAAACTCTCCAATGGACATTCTATATTATCAGCTGTTGCTCTTATTATAAATCCAAGGTCACACTAAAATATCAATACAAATTTTTTATCAATATAATACAATTTACAAATTTTTGAAAATTATATTCTAATAAAATAATTTTTATTGAGGGAATTTAAAAATAGAAATTTTATTTTAAATCGATAAATGACATTTGAATATGACACGAGATGTAGAAAACTTGATCGCCATGAATAACTGAAGTTTTATTTTCAAAAAAAAGTTAAGCTAAAAGTTAAAATAAAAGTATATAAAAGAAGAGGGTTATGATTATAAGCTATGCTTGCTGTTCAATTTTTCTAAACAAAATATATCAGAGTTAATTTGTTCAAAATTATTGTTATTCCATAAATTCTTAGCTATTAAAAGTATTAAAACTATAGATATAGTAAAACCTCTTTTTAAAGTGTGAAGTTAATTGAATGTTAGTCTACAACAAAAATATTATTTTATATACAACTTGTTTTGGACGAGAAGTATTTTCAGCGAATCAAAATATTACTTTAAAAATGTTTTACACATTTAAGAGGCAATGCATTTTTTAAATTTTGAAGAAGGACAAAAGATAATAATAATCCCTTGCATAGAAGTTAGATACCGTGTAAACTCAATAATCTGCAATCAAAATAAAGCTAAAGAATGCTACAGACGTAAAAAATAAAATATGCTCTGGTAAAATAACAGTTTTCTCGTGGGGTAAAAATATACATAAACCAAGTGAGGAAGTTTTAATTTTATTTACCTTTAGTGCCTGGAATGATAACTTAAATAAAAGAAAAACTACGTGCTTATTTCTTTTAATATTTATAATAGCTTTATGTATCTGAGAAGATATCATACATAAACAATCAGCTGTTTTTATTTTATCTTTTCGGGCAAGTTGTCTTCTTCTTTATTTATACTGATATTGTATACAAATACATTTTCTAAATAAAATAAACATTTGACACATTTAATCTAAATTTCATGGAAACATTTTAGTCTTCTCAATAAACAAAATTATGCAGTATGTAAAGATTGTTTGTTCAACTAAATATTATGTGATATGTTTTGGAAATGGTGAAAATATGTTTCTCATTTATTTCAAAGAACTTCGGTGCATAAAATTGTATTGGATGATTTGAAAAATAACTTGTACAATTTGAACTTGTATATATATATATATATATATATATATATATATATATATAAAGTTTAAAGATTATTAAAAATTTATCCCCTATTAATTTTTGGGCGGGTTAATGTGATTGATGATATAAAATTATCTAATGTATTATTAATTAATAATATTATTAATTAATAAACTCCAGATTCCATAAAATTATTAATATTTTAGCAGCGATAATTCGGTAAAATGTAAAATCAAATATTCCTCAACAGAAATTGTATTCAATTATAATAGTATTGAGTGACTAATATAATTATATATTAGCAAAATATTAACAAAGGAGACGTGGCACAGTTAGAGAAAAATTTCCAAAAAGATTCCCAATCACAATAATGCAGCAGATCGTTATAATAATTATCTCAACAATAGCGATTTCGCTATAATGACGCTAGTCAAATTTAGTTGGCGATCATATAGCGGCGCACACATCTCTGCAAATGTTTGTCTATCAATATCAACACATACGTGATCATGGGGGGGTATGCAATGATGAATTAATGCAATCTTTGCTAATCACATACTCTCGGAAGCAGCAAAACCGTGAAACAGAGTTACCTTAAATTAGTCCGCAGAAAGCAACCTGCTTCGAGAGTATGTGTAATACTAGAGATTACGTAGAGAATAGAGAACATAATCTAGTTTGAGAATTCTGGGCATTATCATATAAAGGTGAAGGATGATTAAGTAGGGAATAATTTCGTTGGCCATTGCTACATGATATTCGGATGCAAAGGCTGATCATAATTTATATGGAAATTCGGGAAAAACGAGAAAATGTAATCCCTCCCCAGTTCCGTGTTATTGAAGGTCTTAATGAATAAAAAATAAAGCAGCATTTCCGGGAAATGGGGAGGAAGCACTGAGGTGTATAATTGTGGCAAAAGTTACTCATCCCTCTTATTTCTTTTATACGCTCATTGCACCAACGATTGCCTCCCTCCTCCTCTCAAACACGAAATTATTTTTCTAGAGTAAAAGCGTACTCTTCTTTACTTTTCTTCATTTATTTTACCTCTCCTTCTTGTAAAGATTATATCAAAAATAAAAAATATGGGCTTCATCATACTAGCGTATATACATTTTGAAATTGTTTTGAATTTAAGTTGCTGATCCTATAAAAAGAGATCACGCGTTTCGGGGCAGTTTATTTTACTGGAAGGTAAGTGTTGAAGGAAACTGAATTTAAATTCTAATGGCTGGAATGATAAGAGTTGAGTTGTTATAATTGAACCTTTTGTTTCGTAATTAGCCGCGATCCAGTTTTAGTATTTCGTTGAAGTCTTAGTATACACTGCTCAAAACAATTAAAGGATATTTAAATTTTTATACAAAATAAAGATATGGGCGAAATTTTTTTTTGCCGAAAATGGAAGAAGAAAATCACAAATGTAAATTTTTCTGATTTTCAAACTGTAAATCTGAGTTCGACGTCGCTTCAGAGACGATGAATGAAATTTGACTTTCAACTGAATAAAATACAATGATGATCGGCATTCAGTGACTGTTTTTTTTTCGATGAGTACGATGTCATAGTGAAGTCATTTAACCGATTCAGAAGCTTGGAGAGTTGTTGGTAGGTTAGAAGGGGGCCAAACTCAAGCCGAAGTAGCGTAAGCCATTGGAGTGTCACAAAGTGTGATTTCCAGGATCTGGACGTTTTTGGAGACAGGAAGTGCAGGCCGAGGATCAGGGCAAGGTTTTAGATGGGCAACAACGCCCAATGAAGATCGTTATTTAGTGTTAACGGCTCGGAGATACCAAAATATGAACGCTTCTCTTTTCCAACAATACCTTTACTTTGCTACTGACACCATGGTTTTAACTCAGACTGTTCAAAACTGGCTCCATGGTTTAGGTCTGTATGCTTGCCGACCGATGGTATGTGTTAAACTAACATCAAGGCATCGTCGCTACCGCAGGGAGTAGGCAACAGAGCATGTGAACTGGAGGAGAAATAAATGGAGGAATGTTCTTTTTTCTGACGAGTCCCGTTTTTCTGTTCATCCTTATAATAGGCGTATTTTCATCTGGAGAGAGCGTGCAGTAGGAATAATCCTGCGGTCGTGCACGCAAGTATCAGATTTGGCGGTGGAGGAGTGTTGGTGTATGGTGGCATCTCTATTGACGGGCACACAGACCCCTATATATCATCGAGATGGACCTCTGACTGGTCGCCGATATATGGACGAGAACCTTAGACCTATTGTAGTCCATTACGTTGCAGCAATAGTAGATGACTTCGTTTAAATGGACGATAACTGCAGACCAAATGGTGCTAACCTGGTGGAGGATTTCCTTTTCGAGGAAGGAATCATACGAATGGAATGGCCAGTGTGTTCTCCAGACATGAATCCAATAGAGCATGTTTGGGACGTTCTAGGAAGACGAGTTGCTGGCCACCAACCACCTCCAGAAACTCTCCAAGAACTGGAAAGAGCTCTTCTGGAAGAATGAGACAGAATTTTCCAACTCGTGATTAATAGCCTCATTGACTCCATGCCTCAAAGGTGATCAACGTTGCTGGTCGTCAGTGGAAACCATACCCCTTACTGAAAAAGATTTCCTTTGAAGAAAACACCTTTTCTCATTCTTTTTTTTTCTTATACACACAAATTGTATTTTTTTCCTTTTGTACATAAATGCGCAATAAAATGCAATTTTTTTCTGTCAAACATGTGTAATTTATTCTCATATAATCAACTACGTCTGTCAACCATGTATCAATCAGCTAAAAAGTTTCCCAGCCACAAGATCCACCTAAAACCGCAGTATCCCTTAATTGTTTTGAGCAGTGTAGATAAACATTACCTATATATAGTTTTTTTAATCTCTTTTATTTGGGGAAAGAAATTTTAAAAGAAATGGATGCTATATTGTAAATGAAAAGTGAACAAGATTTAAAAAAATTGCATTGCGTGTTATATCCAAGAGTAAATTTTTTCTTACAACTTGTTTTACTTTGCTATTAAAGTTTAAAAACATAACTTACAAACTTATTCCTTAAAATGTCTTATGCAGTTAACTTTAGTCAAACTCTAATGAGATGTATTTACATAAAATACAAGAATCTTATTAGTTCATAATATTCACATAAAACTATAAGTTTCCCATATAACAATTTTATAAATGAGCACTATTTTTAAGTTAAATTGTGCATTCATAAAAATTTATAAGTGGTTCGTTATTTCATTAATCATTAGTACATCAATCAGTCAGAATGAATAAATGTTTAAAAAGAACGAAAATTTTAAAATATGCCAAAACAAGGTGAAATGTTAATTTTATTTATAAATGAACATTCCTCCAAAAAATATAATTTAAAATATTCTAAATTGCTTTAAATTTTATCTTTTTTCTTTTACTTTTGCTTTGATCCAAAAAAGAAAATATTAAGAACAAGAATTCCTATTATCAATGACATCAGAATTTGTAAATAACTTACTAATTCAAAGTAAAGAAATCAACATCTTTCAACTTATTCAGATGTTTATTCACTTTACTTATAAGATATCATTTATAAACGTATTCGTCTATTTCAACAAACATAGCGTGGATTACATCTATTTAGCCTTGAACCATACAAAGAGCTTTCACTCCATTAAAAATAAGCAACAAAAGAGAATTAATACTAATATTTAAACCCAAAGTTTTATTTTTCAAATCTACTGAATCAATCCACACATTCCTTATTTCATTCGGATCTAAATTTCCACTTAATCCAAAGCACTTGAAGAAGCTCCTAATCAATCCATGAAATATTCTTTGCTCGAGGAGTCTGTGATACCAGGGGTCAAGGGAAATTTCGTTGAGGAGATCTTATTTGCAATGTTAGGGTCGATGAATGTGTTCGATGTCACAGTGTTTAAATATTAAACAGCCTCCCAGGAAATCGATGAACTGAAAAGATCCGTGATCGAGTGGCGCCATCCTCAAGGTGCTAAAATGTGTCTCAAGGGTGTTGTTAAATTTACGCTGACGCGAGTTATGTAAAAGAAAATAGTTGTCGACGAAAGCCATCCTTTCGATAATCAAGTTCTCTGGAAGGCAGGCGAGTACCAGAAAGACGTGGCAGAGACAAAAGTAAAAGACGCTCGATGAAAGGAATCTTTCTCCATCCACTACTTTTCAATCCGGATCCAGCAGATGAAGATTGAGGAGTCCCACCCTTTAGGAAGCTTGCTTCCCTTAATTGCTTCCGCGGATAATTCCCTCCACGGTGCTTTCTAATGTGAAAGTGAGAGCTCGCCGAAGGTTACCTGGATTCGTAGCCATCTTTCACAACATAATGACGAAGAGCCAGCGTAGGGGGTAACTAAAATCAATTCTGTAGGGGCTGCCGTACAAATCTCGTGACGTCAACAGTCACGCGAATAAACCATTCCAATGCGGATCCACAACTCCACCCCCACATAGGAAGAAGTGAAAAATAAATAGAACAGTGAGAAGCACCTGCATTAACTGCACTTTTTTCTTCACTTCTTTACTTTTAGAGCAATTCTGAAGCATTCCTGCAGCCCTGTCTTTTATAGCCTTTCTCCTTTTTGTTTTGCTTACTTTTTTGTCAATTCCATTTTTTGTTTTGCTCAAAAGCGTAAGATATATAATTTTTTTTCATACTGTTTTCATGGTGAAGTTTTCAGTGAGCTTAGACATAAGACAACGCTAGAAGAATTGAAAAAGAAAGCCTGAATCAATCGTGGAGAATTGACAAAGTATTACTAGAAGCTTGTTTTATTCCATGCGCTCTGAATTTTTCGCATATTCTTTGATCAATGCTCTGCTACTAAAATGATTCGAAACAAACAGAAATTGAAAGTTTTCAGTAAAATTTTTTAAGTGAATCCAATTTTGCTAAGGTCAAATTCAAAGCAAGGTGGCAGAAAATTAATTTTAACAAAAGCTTCGTCGTCGTTAATCCTATAAAAACTTATTTCCTAGTATACTCACAGAATTTCTACGTTTAATATTTGTTGATTGCTTTTGTCTCTTAATGTTTTTTCTTCAATACGTATTACGTTTCATTACTTCTATTATAGAATGCGTATTAATATGATCTTTTATATTAATATGTTCTCTTTGCACTTTTTATGTTATTTTTCAATTGTTTAGTTTATACTGATTATTCTCACATTTTTCAAATTACTTTTGCTCTTTTTTCCGTCCGGTTCAAATTGTATGACAGTATTGTATGTTTTTAAAAAAAGGGCATCTTTTTCAATAAATAAACAGGATGAATATGAAATGAATAGAATTTAAAAAATTTTAAAAGTTTTATTGGAAAAAACATTCGTGAATTAAGCTTAGTTATTGCATTTTAATTTAAGCTTTCATCAATGATAATTTTATGGTGCTTTATTTGATTCGTAATTTATTCATCTTTTATCAAAAATATTTCATACAGTATTTTTATATAAAGGAGAATTTTTCACAAAATAAAATAGTTTTCATAACGATAGACAAAATGGTTTTAAAAAAATTTCAAATTTTTCTAACATAATTTATAAATTTTATACCAATAAGTAAAATTGATCATTTTAAAAGTAAAATAAAATTCTGTAGAGATAAAGTACAAAAAAGTAGTGAAAATTACATTAAAAATTTATAAATTATCTGTTCGTAAATTTTATCTGAAATTTATATTTATAAATTTTCTTCACGAATGAATTAACAACTATTTTGTAGGTAATAGGTAGTTTTTGCTTAGATTCCTTTGGATTTAATTGTAAATTATATTGTATTATTATTCAAATTATCCTAAATTTGTACTGCATTATATTTGGCTTAGAATGCTCTTCGCACTATACTAGGAACAACGTTTTAAGTTTGGAATTCAATGTTCAATTTATACTACTTGTCTAGAAATATTTGCAGTCAATACATTACACTCAATAGACAGGCGTATCACACGTAGTACAATGGAATTTGGCTATTATAATTAAGCAAATGAGCATTCTTCATATCATGCTCACTCCTTTAATGAATATAAAGTGTTTCTTTTGCATTGATCAATATCGTTCTATATGCTTACAACTGACTTTTCCCAAATATCGTAGAGGAATTGTCTCGTCAACTCTATAAGTTATAGCTAGAAATCAATAAGGTGGGCTTATTAACAAAGCATAATTTAATATACCTAGGCAATCATCTGATGAATCTGCGTTCAAATATTAGCACACTTCTGTGGACTCCTTTACTAATATATTCATATACACTCGCGTACATATATGCCTCACTATGGCCTAATGGTAGGACTACTCTTTTTTAAAAGTGAATAATCGAGGGTTCGACTCCTGCTACTCAGTTAGGGAGCTGGGGAAAATTTACGTTTCTGCTTTAAACATGCAGTTATGGTGTGATGAGTGCTTCGCAGTTTTCTTATTTACAAAAAATGGATGCGCCTCACTTCTTATGACATTATTTCCCAGAAGATACCAAGGAATGGATGCTTCAACAATTCTGTATATGTACAGGGTAGTCCAAAAGGCATAAAAGTTCTTAATTTTAAATGTATGAGAGAGGTATAATTCTTTCATTTTATAGTAGCATATATATTTACTTTTCAGATAAGTGCTTGATTACTAAAAATAAAAAGTAAACAAAATGGTATTATTAACCTTGGAAGGAAGATTAATTATTATAAGAAAATTTTTATGAGAATAGCAGAAGTAATGTCCCCTCGACATACAAATTCAGTTCAAATTTTGAAAAGAAAAGAACATCTAATGAAGTGGTAATCAAGCTATAATTGGCTTGATATTCATTGACTGTATGATGATAAGACTGAAGTATCGAAAGTTGCTTTGGCCCTGAAGCGATCACTCTCAATATGACACGCTGGTACTGCTCCATGCAGGATGTGTCTCATGATGTGTCACTATAGAACTGTTGTGATCTCTTTATGTGGCTCGATACGACCTTTACAGAGCATTTGTTTGCAGAGAAATTCACGGGTCTCCATACTGTCTGGACATAAATCTATGCCATTTCATCAAGGACAAAAACAATAAGATACCTCTGATTCACTGGAGAACCTAAAATGGAAAGAACATCAGAAGTGAGATTGATGCACTCTTCCTCCCAACAATACTTCAGAGCGTTAGACTAAGTGTCGGAACCGGATTTATGTAGATATTTCGAGCCTATTGTGTATTAAATGCCATTCATATATATATATATATATATATATATATATTGAAAAATTTTCACACATGTGTTTTTGGATAAAAATACGCTAGGTCATTCAGAAATAGCAAATATTTGAGTTAAATGCACACTGCTAGAATACCAATCAACTAGTTGGTGTCCTTGCATTTTTTTTCCTGTTTTTTAATCTCTGTCAAACAAAAATAAAAAATTTGATTTTTCTGCTTTCTCTTCAACGATGAAGGTAGAGCAGTCTGAAAAATAGTCAGCGTTATTCAGTAGTCCTTTAATTCAATAATTCATGAGTTTGATTCTTGTATCAGATTTGAGTGTCTAGTGGGGCAATATTATTTAAACTGTGTGTCTCAGTCTAATTAGCTTTGTGACGCCCAATAAGTTAAGTGATGAATCATTTATTCCACGTCACAATAAATCTGGAGTAAATGAAGAATAAATAGAGATAAATAAATCTGAATCTTTTTGAAGATGGCAATATGTATTTAGAAGTATAATTTGGGTAGGTGAATACGAAAAACTGAGCAATTTATAAGTAAGGAAATGTAACATTTAGCGTTTTAATAAAAATTGAAATTACATTGAAGTTCAATAGTATTAAATTTATTTTATATTTTTACATATCAAAAAAATTCTCAAACTTCTAAAAAATTATTTCTAAATTTCATTAGGAAATCAAATTAAAAATTTATCACTGAATGAAATCTCTAAGACAGCTTTTAATAATATTTAAAAATAACATTTTAAATTAATTGAAAAAAAATGTCACTTTCTTTCAATTTATGGGAAAAAGTAAAATTAAATTTTCTCAAAAATTATACCTTTATAATTCAGAAATGTTTTATTTGTAAACAACACAATGATGATTTTGCTTTCACGATATAAAAATATTTTATACTTATAATTACGGAGGAATAATAAAATCTAATATTTTCCTAGTTTCATTTCTGAGATTCCGTTTTATATTTCTTAGCATCATTTTATGTTTAATTTAGGACTTCTGTGTGCCTCGTCATAAGAGGAAAAAAATTGCTTTTTACAAAAGCTACTTTTTTCATGAATTATTTTACAGCGAAATCACAAACACATCATCTATTCCTTTTTTCTCCAGGAATTATTTTTCTTTCCTGGAGAGCTTTCCTGCGAAGAAACGATTAATTTTGAGTCCTTATGCATATGAGGGAACCACATAAATTGCGCCTTTATCCTCTCCGTTGCTTTCAAGATTTAATTCTTCTTTCAAATTCTTTTGGTTGAATGTAAAGCTTGTTTCTTTTTTCAGTTGAAAAGAAAATTGTTGAAGTGATACTTACATACAGTCAACTTTTCGTTTTTATTCTGTTAATGTTATTTTTTTTATTTATTTATTGTTTTCATTTAAAAATAAATTCAAACTAAAATATCACTTTAAATAAATATGTTTCTGAAGCTCAAATTTAAAAAATATGTAGAATCTTTTTATTTGCTTTATTATAATTATTAATCTCTTCCTTAATTCTCACTATTAATAAATTTGATAATTTTCAATTATAAAACTTTTTGTTATTATAATTATTTTGGTATAATTATGATTAACATTATTATGAAAATTAAAAATAAAAATGATTAATTCAATTAATAATAAAAAATTTAAAAAATCAAAAAGTAAAAAAAAATAATAATGTTTTATTATTCCAAGCTTATAAATACTGAATGACAAGGTTTAAAATAAAAAGCACTGTCCAGCTTATCTACATTAAAGATATAGGTTCGAGTCCTGATAAATGTAATAATGGGAATAAAATTTTATTATCAGATACTCATAAAAGGAATAACCCCTCATTTGTTGATCTTCTAAACCTCAGTAAGCTTATTGAGTTGCAAAAATAGTTGCTGAAGGGTTAGGAGTCTTCCTTTCAGTTCAATAACGCATAAATGCTTGTTGGGTTATTTAGCCTACTTTAAAATGTAAATCCCGATAATAATTTTAATTCTTAATAAAAGTATTAATTAAAATTAAATTAATTATATTATTTGAGCTGTTTACGAATTTGTAAATACTAGTTTGTAGGGTTGCTTACTACATCACAAAGTTTTCACTGAAGTTAACGATATTAATAGCTTACATATGTAATCAAATTACAAGATTTTAATAGTTTTGTTGAGCTTTCCTTCAAGTTACCATAAAAATTTAAACATTAGTATAAGGGAAAGAAGCTCTAATAGTCATCAATATCTTCACCAAAGTGACATATTATGTGAAATTATCATTTTTGTGTAAGTAATTGTCTTATAAGGAGGAAATAAAAACTAATAACAGTATTTCTACATCAGTAAGTCAACGGTTCTAGTTATTTTTATCATTTTCTAATTTTATTCTGAATTATCTCCAGTAATTATTAAAAAATTAAACGTTTTTGATAAAGTTTAGAAAGGTAAAATATTTCTTTGCCATTAAAAGCATGTTTCCTTATTTATTTCAAAGATTTTAGACTAAACTCACGCTACAACAATTTAAAAATTGAAACAAGATATTCTTACGTTGTTTTTTGTTTCGTTTTGTTTTAATACAGACAATTTTTATTAGATGGTCACAATAAACCTAAATATAATTTGGATATAAATAACTAAATTAATAAAATCTAAATTTAAACTTCGAGTTTTAATTTGTATTTTGAAAGTAAGGAGTTGATTGATTTTAATAACTACAAAAAGGAGTTAATTCATGTTTTAAGTGAAGTGGAATTAAACATGACTAAAATTAGATATCATAATTGAAGACAGGTCATTCAATCAATAATTGAAGACAGGTCAATCAATCAATAATTGAAGACAGGTCCATCAAAACTCGTAAACTCTAATGATCGTTAAGTGCGAAAAAGAACAATCCGAAGTTGCAACTTTAACCCTTCTTTGCATAATGGTGGAAATTTCCATCATAACCTATAATGCCCAAAAATTATGTAAAAGAACAAGTTCACTTTAAGTTGATCGTGTTTAGATACCTTTTTAATGTCCATTGCATAAAAAGAAACATATCTGTCAAAAATAAACAAGTGTCATTATCAGTGAAACGAGCTTAAAGTTGTCTCATTCCGCTGTTTGTTGTAGTTGCAATAAACGTATGATTTCGCTTATGATTTTGTTTTATTATATTAGAGTTTCTATTGCTAAAAAATTGAAAATGAGTGGAAGAAAGGTTTGTAACACGTGTTTCTGTTATTTTCCTCTTTTATTTCTATTTAGTACTAAGCTAATGATCTAACTTTGGATGATGATGGAAATTCTTAGCATATTGTTTTTTGCTAAATTTATACTATAAATATATACTAAGATTTTTTTAACCATTTTTCCTTTAATTTTGAACATGAACTATATCAACTTTATTAATTTCACCAATAAAGAAAAAATCATGCAAAGAAGGGTTAAATAATTAATATGTTCAATAGACTGACTGAACTGGAAAAAAATTTTATCTAAATGAATTTATTTCTGATATGTTAACTACAAAATAATCTCTTGATTTCAATTTACATAACAGTTAAATGCTCAAAAAAGAACAATTGTAAAAATGCTTTGGAGCAAAAAAAAAAAAAAAAAAAAAAAGCGAAATACAAACTTTAACTGATATTGAGAAGACCAAACATAATGAAGTGTAGAAAATGTAACACAACAATATTAGATGTTATAAACAAAAGACAAAAATGATCACAATTATCTTTTTCTGGTGGACTGCAACATTATTGGCCTGATTTAACCTATAAAATATACAAAGATATTTAATTACTTTTAAATATATCCTTTATCATTAAGAAGGCTTAGAAAGATTCGAGAGGTGACTTCTGTTTATTATCTACATACTAGTTTGACATTTGTTTAAACAAATAGGAATTCTTAATCTAACCAACAGATATTGGAGAAATATTTAAGGCCTCTATTGAAAATTTTACCTCGTGGAGGCAGTACTTCAGCAGGACAGTGATCAAACACATTTCATTACAAATACTTAAAATAACTTGTAAAAAATCTCAAATCTTATTATAACTGTTTAGAAGACATGGTATTTGATCAAAAAATCAGGCATCATCAACCATAGGAATAAATGGGATTACCGATGTATGGTTTCTTCAGGATATTAATTAATTGCATGAATTTGTAGATTAATGAAAGATTAAATGTTCGAGTTTATCATAAATGAAAGTATAGTCATTCAATAGCATTTCTTAAGAATATAACACGCAAGTAATTTTATTTTTCTGATTTAAATATCAAAATTCTTAAAAATATATCTTACATTTAGATTATATTCACATGCATAAATTACATATTATCATATTAAATGCATATTTTGATCCTTCTGAATATATATATATATATATATATATATATATATATTGCTTAAAAATACATTCAATTAATTGTAGCTTAAAAGTATTTAAAGTATTGAAATAAATAAAATTTTAAACACATAAAAACTTATAAAATTGCTGATATTTTCATCATAAAGGAAAATGAAGCAAATCCAGATAAACTATTAAAAATAAAAAAAATTACAGCCTTTAAAACTCTCTTCAAAATAGATCATGTCATCGAAATAAATAAAAAATATATTTAATCATTTTGTGTAACCATAGCGTAAAAAATACTTCTAATATAAAACGCAGCATTCCATGATCTCAAGCTTGCAAAAAACGTTCTTTTATGTACATCCAGAATTATTACATCCAACGAATACAATGAAATAATTCTCACCAAAAGTAATTCCACTCTTATCCATTAAGCAAAAATAAAATAAATAAATAAAATAATACTCGAAAAATTGGAATATTTGAAATGGCATCCGCAGACGCTGGAAAGATTTGCAAAGAATTAAAAGAATGGAGAAAGTAATTGAAATAAAACAGAATGCAAACTTAATCGAAATTTAAAATCTTTCAGCTAGAAAAATGCATTGAATAACTAAAATGATACGTATACGTGCAATCGTATTATTCTTTCAAAAATTCCGTCTTTGAAAGAATGTATTTCATCTCAATGTAAAACGGTATTTCTTGAAAATATCATAGTGAATCTTTGATTATATTCAGTTGTGATATTTATCCAGCATTAGTTTTAAAAAAAACTGTAAAAGGAAATTGTTCCTTATGAATTCCTTGATTTGAATATTAAAATATTATGAAAAAAACATTTTTACTTTTATAGTTCAGACATGTTAAATTCATGATCTTTCACTATTGTTTTAAATTTTAAGAAATTCATAAGAAATTTTAAAAATAATTCACATATGTGTAGCATATTAGGAAAATGATTCAGTGTTTAGGAAAATGTTGATTTAATGTGATATAATATATAACATTCTCTCAAGTATTACAAATTTATAAAACAGAGATATTTAAGAGATTTAAATCATTGTTATAATCTTTTCAACACAAAGTGCATTAAATAACAAGTACTCACAATTATGGAATTAAAAATATTTTTTGATTCAGTTTATTTTATAATTAAAGAGGTTGTTATAAATCCTAAAATACATTGGTTTGTCTTTAAACTGTCAATTTTAGAGCATCGGGGTAAATTTAACAGGAACCTATAATTTAAAATGAATTCTGAAGTATTGTGTGTTTAAACATCCACAACACACTAGGAATCGAACCCATGATCAGTTTTAGAACAGAATGACAGACGCTAACCACTTGGCTGCTAATTCGGCAGGAGATACAACGGAACCGCTTGAAGTTCAATCTATTATTATTAATTGAAAGTAGAAGTAAAATTCCACTCATCATCCATAGAACTTACACTGATATCTAATCAAGTAAACCGTAACAGAAAATTTCAAATTCTATTTCAGTTATTATTGAACAATGGGTATTTGATGATGTGATTCTGCTTTCGGTGGGTAGTATGCTGGATATAAGGTGAGCATACGCTTCTTAGTTTATCGGGTTTCTTTCCTTGCGGTATATGAACACATCAAGCCATCTATAAGAAATCTTTATAGAAGAGAAATGTATTGTATGTGGTCAAAAAAATCTTTACATTAGCTTTCTGTTATAGGGTTATCTGTATAGAGATTTTAAAATAGAAAAGAAAACCGACAAATTTGAACACAGTTTTGTCTTAATTCAAACATTTTAGGATATCCCATGAAAGTTCTGAAACACACACCATTATAAACATTCAAAAGAATTTGTAATGGTGGTGCGTGAATTTTTTAGAATAAGCACTTTTTTTAAAAAAAAAAAAATTTTCATCATTAAAAGGATTATGAAAGCTGCAGTGAATAATTACAGTGTGTGACTTTGTATAGTTTCTAATAATTATTATGATGTTTGAACTCCACAAGGGATTGATTATAAATTTGACTGTAACCATGTATCCACAATAGTAAATTTACTTCAAAATCATTATAATAATCTTAGTTAGGTATTTCAGATAATATTATTAACAAAATATTTGAAATAAATATTTTGTTAACGATATAACTTGGTTAAAAAAATTAATTGGGTACTCCAAATAATATTACAAATATATATTTTAATAACATAATTAATGAATATTATTCAATAGTATATCCACATCCTGGAAATATAAAAAATGAAGTAGCAGCAAGGAAAAAGTATGATAACCCATGTGTGTTTAGTAAAAAATATCAAAATACATTTGATATTATGTCATTTTTAAAATATATTTGTAAGGAACTAACTCATAACAGCTTTGCTTATAAGAAAGTTTTAATCTGGTATCTTCATTCAGTTTGAAAGAATTTTATGAGTCCATTAAATAGGTTTATATGTTTTAATAGAAGAAATTTTAAATATCTTTTTAGCAAAGGAGATTCATAAATAAGTACTATTTAAATTTTTTAGGAAAATTAATTTTTTTTTAAATTCTCCTACATAAAAGTGGACTGAAATTATGTTTTATCAAATATTATTTCCTCAGTTTTCACAGAAAAAATAAAACACGGAATTGTGTTTGATGGCAAATTCTGTCAGGAAAATTAAAGTTACTGAGTAAAAATACATGAACTGAAAAAAAAATAGTTTTGCTTCACTGTAACCGAATTCCCTCTAGGTGAAAGCTTAAATTTTATTCTAACAGAATATTCCTTCCTACATCAGATGCTCAAAATGGCGTGGTTTATATGGTTTTATACCCTCCAAATTCTTACATACGTTTATATAATCCAAAGATCATGTGCAATATTTAGCATCTAAATCATTTATAATCCATACATCATGTACAGTATTTAACCTATTTTGTAACATTTGATATTCAACTGAACTACTTAATATTAGTTTCACTCGCAGCAAAAGAATAGATAAAATATTTAATTTTTCCGTACAGGGTTTATAATGTTTGGCATTCATTTAGAAAGTTCCACCACCTAGATTCATCATCGTCATGTTAAACTACAGAGCATGCTTAACATGAGAGTTGACACTCAGCAAGTGACAGGTTCACCTACTCGCAGGCATTCCCCGCAACGCTTCGTGTTCTGATTCCAGAACTGGGATGGTCCTCGCTTATCATTAATCCAGAGCTCGCCAGTAATCGATGTTGATGAGATTGCATGATGTATTGCCCGACTAAGTAGCGTCGAAAATATAACTTAATTATGCAACATATACTGCCCGCATTTATTATTCGACTTGGTATCCGCAACTTCTTGGCTACTTTACCGTTGTCGATCTATGACATTTAACGATATTGCGCCAAATTTTATAGACAACATTTTATGTTTTTGTAACATTCAAAACATATTTTACGAACAAATCGCAAAATTGATTTTTATTTTACTACAGAATAAAAAGGTATATTGTGAAGCAGTTTTGAGAAATGATTACACTTTATTGAACACAACTCAAATAGCAATTACAAGCAAAATCATTTAAATTAGAAATTTTATACTCAAAAGTGTTTTATGAAATAGTAAAATTCAAGAAAAAAAATTCATCATAAATTCTGAGATGAATATTTTTTTCAACAAAATATTAAATTTCTTAAGCTTGAAAGCCTTTTCTCAGCTATAAAAATTTAAAAACAATTTAAAATATGAGTAGAAAAAGGTATCATAACTGTAGAAAAAATACATTGATTGAGTTTTCAAACAATATTGTTGAATTTTCTTATACTTTGAATAAAGATATCACATGTTTGTAGAGTTTTTCCCCCCTTTTTTAGTAATTGTAGAAAAATTCGATGATTGAATATTCAACAAACATTGCTTAGTATTTCTGAGTTTTCAAATGACAGTTATTGCTTTTATTGACTTTACGGTATTGAATACTTTTATACTTTCGAAAAAGGTATCTTAAAAAACTACAATAATTGAGTAACTAACACATTGGTTGCATATTTTTAAACTTTTGAAAAATGTTGCGTTATTGTTTTTATTGACTCACCCTGTTTGTATAAAAACTGTAAACAATATTGTGTACTTTTTATTACAAAATATTTTTTCGTTATTATAAATACTATTCACTATTATTTAAAATTCATATAATTTTTTATATTACATTGTACTTAGCGATGTACTTCTGTATAAATGAATAATTTATATTCAATTATTAGGTGTGATCCTTTTTTATTCCATAATAATTTGTACAAAAATACCGTATTCTGGCAATCATACAGCATATGAATTTTTCAAAAAAATAAATTATTTCGAAGAGATTTACAATGAGCAACATTTATATTCAAATAGAATATATAATGTGAAAATAATGTATAGTAAAATTAACTGATTATAAGATATATATCATTTATATATTTTTCAATTTAAAATATTATTTCGTAATATTTTGAATAATTTAGTACGTAATAAATATCTAGTTAAATGAGAAAATGTATGGAATTTAAATAATTATTTACATGGTGAATTTTTAAATATTTATATAAATTGAAATCGCGCGTGGTTTATTTGTATCCGCTGAATCAAATTCCTACTTTAATGTTCGCAGAAATTCATAATTTTTGTACATGTAAAATCAAAATACAAAGTATAAAAAAAATAATAAAAATTAAACATAAAATTTAGTTTCATATTTTTACAATTAATAAACATATTTTCTCTCAATCATCGGTATCTTAAATTATTAAAATCAAATATATTTTATGAAACGTAGAAGTTGTGAAAAAATACTTTTTATATATTGTGTGGTCAATATATTTTAAGTAAAATGTAAATTTCATAAACATTCCAATTTGTTCCAGCTCAAAATCTGGAAAAATCTCAAAATTTGCAGGGAAAAAGGTATTATATAATTGCAGAAAAATGTGTATAAAGTATTTAACTGTTTCATATAACACTTTACAGAAATAAATTTTTGAAAGGAATAACATCTATAACTAAGCTAAATAGTTAATGATATTATTAAATTATTTTTTTTATATAAAAATGAGATAAAATAATATTACTGTTTGAGAAAATAACGTAAACCCACCCACTCACATTTAGTTAAACGTCAACAGTGTAAAAGTTAGGTATCACATTTTTTTAAAGTATATTATTCTTATAATTTATTAGAGAAAAAAAACTTTTCCTTAATTAAATGTGAACTTTTTTATAAAAATAAATAAGTAATTAAAAACTCCACATTATGTAATAGACAGACTAGAGCTGCTCTAAGGCATTTTAATAACAACCACATAAACTACTTTGCGGATGCTCATTTTATAGATAATGGGCCATAATCATATTATTGCAAGAGTGCAAATCCGGAAAACCATCCTTCCCCTGATGTTCAACAGAAAACATCATCGTCAAATACATTTTTCTCCGAAGAGCGCTATTCTAATTTAAATTCACTATAATCTACTTTTAAATAAGTTGTGAGTTTCTGAAGTATTGATTTCTTTAAATTAAAAATCAATTTAGAGTAGTATATTAGTATATATATATATATATATATGCACACAGAGAGAGGGGGGTACTATTTGAGGTATCTGAATGAAGTACTAAACAAATATTTTGTAATTTTTAATAAAAACGAAAAAATTACAATAATAAAATAATTTGTAATTTTTTCGTTTATTGCTATTTTTTATCGTTGTTATTATTTTATAATCGTTTATTGTTATTTTTTATCACCTAATGATGATAAATGTTTCTTTAACTTAATAATGTTATGTGTTAATAAAATATTCTGTGTGATTTTATGTTATAAAATTAAATTAAATTCTTTTATTTCAGGTTGATTTAACGTCTAAGACCGAATGCATGAGATTTGAAACAGATGATTTCTTCAGGTAAAAAGAGAATTCAATAATTCTAATGATTTAATAATAAATGTTTTCAACTGTTCATAATTTGTTGCTCTATTTTTTATATTACTAAAGCAAAACGCTTGAAAAAAAAAACAATTATTTATATTAAAAAAAAAAAAGAAAAAAGCAGGAAACATTTCCTGCCAAATGAGTGATTTATAGCCAAAATAATAGCATTAAAATAGTACTATCGTGGTATTAAATTAGAATTTACGGTAATATTTTATTACATAATTAGCTTAACAGAATTTTTTAATTGGTTAATCCATCAAATAAATGTATCAAAATTGTGTTGCAACAAAACTCATAAAATATATACAATTTCTACAGATGTAAAATCTCTAGAAATTGTGCATTTCATAATTCTTTAGGTAAAAGTAACTAAGAAAAATATATCCATTTTCTTTGATTAAATCATTTACTGGCCTTTTTAATCATGTGCTTTTATTATTAATATCATCAATACTTGAGTTTTAGAAATTAATTTTTTATGAAATTTAAATTTTTCTAGTTTAATTTAACTAGACGCTCCCTTTTTGAGAACTGTTTTTTTTAAAGGAAAAATAACTATTTTAACTATATTTTAATTAAATCATTTATTGATCTTTTTCTACACAAAGAAAGAAAGAAATTTTAAAAGAGGAACAAAAAATTGGATGAATAAAATTAAAGTAATAAAAATCCTTTCGAGAGTAATAATGTAATTTCTCGGTCTGTCAGGAGATATTATAAAAAAATATGAAGAAAGAATTAGAAAATTAACTTCGAAAACTTCTGCACTGCTAACGTGAAAGTAATTAACTTTTTTTTGTCACTTTGGAGCATATAAGCTTTCTCATCACACAATATGCTATTCAATGAGTATGTAAATAATCGTAATTATAAAAACCAAAAATTTGCACTTCTGCATTAATTGTTGTCGGACTTCATTATGCACTTTTACGTGACCAGCTATGTTAATTAAAAAATTCAGCTGAATTTTAATACACCACGCAGTCAAATATGCGAAAAATTCTGAAGCCGGAATAAATTCGCATACTTTTCGCACTAAATGAGCGAAAAGGATAAAGATTAAAAAAAAAAGTGGAACAGAGCATACAGTCTGGAACTTTTTTTATTGCTTCTAAATAATATCGACTTAAAAAAATATATAGCCATTATTTAACACAATTATTTTAAGAGTAAAAACTAAGCTAGGGAGGAATTTTATGTTCGCAGATATAATTTGAAGAGAATGGCGAACAGAAAGCGCCATAAAAGAAGGGGAAAATAACAAAATGAGAAAGATAATAATTTTCACTTTAAATTTAAGAAACTGTTTTCTCTGGAATATTCGTCGCGCTTAATAAAACGATAGTAAAAATTCACTTCGGTGCTTTAAATGTGGGAAAAGGGGAAAAACAATTTTTGAAAGTTGCCCTAAATATTTCAAACATATCTGGAATCTTTTATTCGCATTCATCTTTTTTAAATTGTCTTTTATAGATGTTCTAAAACGATCAATTAAATACGATGAAAAGAACTTGGTAAAAAAAAGTCTCTTTTCTATTTTTTTCTTTTTTCCCCTATCCAACATATCCCGTTAGTTCTTTGTCGAAGAACCATTTTATAGATTGCTTGGGGATATTCTTCTAGCTAATTTTTTCCCTAACATTATTTTTTTCATAGTAGCGGTAGGGTCTGAAAGGGAAAAAAAGGGAATTATAAAAATTCTTCAATAGAAACAATAAAAGGATTCGAATGTGTATAAATAATGGAGATAAGGAGATTCCCCTCTTTTCTTCCCCCTCATCACCTTCTAGTTAATTAAAGCCCTCAATTAAGAAAATTCTTTTCGGTATGGTTTATCCAGATGCTTCAATATCTCAATAACTATTTTAATTAATGAAATGGAACTAGTGATTTGTAAAAACCTTTCAACCAGATTACTAATAGGAAAACCTATTCAGAGAAGTGGATTCTTTTATTTCTTTTCATCCTTTTTCGGGGGGAAAATTTAGAGAACAATTAACCCTCAATATACGTAGCCTCCTCCGTAGTCCTAGCAATAAAATTATCTCCGAGAAAGATAGCATATCTAACTTTTTACGTGAATTAAACAAATTTTAATGCTTATTTTTTAAGTGTTCGAACATGAACTAACGTGTTTCATTGAATGCGGATAAATTTCGTTTAGCTCAATAATTTCGAATGATTCAATTTGAATGTATGTACTAAAATTGCAAATTAATTGTAAATTAAAAATCTTCTAAGAAACACACTAGTAACAGTTAAATAGAATAAAAATTAGTCAGTACTTAAAATCTTATCAGGAAAAACAAAATTTTACTTAATACATTTTATGTAATTTTCCAATCATATATATATATATATGTGTGTGTAGATAGATAAAATTCAATGCAAATGTATTCTTAGTATTTATGAGTTCCTATATATATTTCTTCTGATTCACAGGATAATGGTTTTGTTCATTAATTTAAAAAACACTGACCTTGAAAATAATGTGTAGAAAATTACGAAAAAAGCATGTTTCGAAATTCATGAGAAATAAATTAAATAAATGTGAAACATTTTAAGGGTAGTTTTTTTAAAAAAATTTAATCCAAAATTCAAAGCAAAATTTTCATAAGTATCCTCTTTCAAAGTTTCTTTAACAGGCTTTAAATAATTTTACGTAAACTTGCTACACAATTAAGGTCGATCTATAGATTTAAATACGCAGACGAGCATTAACTTTTCTTTACTTCGCTTCATAATTGTTATCTGTGACCTTGATCTAACTAATCTTCATCACGGAGAAACAAAGTTTAATTACAGATTAAAAATAAAATGGAAAAAAAGGTTGTTATTTTTAAGAAGTTTAATATTTAGAAAACTTTGTTCAAAGTTTTCCTCTTTTGTAATTATCTTGATGTAAAATAGATTTTAATGAATCCAGTCACTTAAGAAATGATTAGTTTTCTAAGGTTTGATTTTAACTTGGAGGTAAAATATACAAGTTTCTTATTTAAGTAATTGAATGTGTATTTGTACAGGAGGGTTTTTCTTTTAAATCTGAATGAAATACAAAATGATGTGCAGTTCATTCTCAAACGATTAATTTAACAATCACATTATTTTTATAAAACACATTTTTATAAAAGTATTTTAAATCATAAAAAATTATTTTTCACAAATATTCTGACAAAAATTATGGACAACTTCCGAATTACAAAACATTTGATATGTTTTACCGTGATTTCTGGATTAACGTGAATCATTTATTAAAAAATATTTATATAAATATTTTTAATAAAAAAGTTAAAAAATTAACTTTTTTTTCAAAAAGAAAAAAAAAAGTATGAATTTATATTTGTATATCAATATCCTATGTATATTCGAGTCAAAAATATTTGCGAACAAATCATATAAAAAATATTTTATTAATTTAATTGCTTTATTATCGATAAGTTATTTTTTCTGTAAAAAAAACTAGACTATTTATTAACTCTTTCTTACACGAGGAAAAACAAAAACCCTTACATTTTTACTTTTCGTTTTTCACCTTGCGAAAAACTTTTTTTTTATAATTTATAATCGTTTTCGAATGAGAATCAATGTTTTTTTTTATTTAATATTAAAATCATTACAACATTCGTGTACAATGAGTTACAAAATTACAAGACCGCTGTGTGCAGTTTTTTTCAAATAAAATATTAATGTAAATAATTGAAATTTAAAATGTATACTTATTATGTTTAAAAGGCTTTTAACTATATTAAATATTTTGTCAATTATTTCCAATTTTTTCCATTCAAATATCTATTACAAAATTATAAGACCACGTGTTAAATTAAATATTTTGAACAAGAAAGACGTTGATCCACTATTTTTTAGATAACTTCATATACATGATTTTCCATTGAACAAATCAGATTTGCGAGTGAAGTTTTAGAAATTTTATTCCATTTATTCACGGTAACTACTTGTTATGGATTATAGCCAGTGCTATGGACCTTGATTTTTCTCTTCAGAAAACAAATTTTAATTGATATTTAACACTTGGCAAAGTGTGCCATTTTGCTGAAATCATTAGTTTGACATTTCTAAAAGTCAACTAAATGGTATGAAGGGTTTGTGAAGTAGGAGATTGATAACAAATGAGTTTATTTTCCCAGGAACTCATTGCAGTAAGCATTTTCTATGATATACAAAATTTCTTTCACCATCGCAAACCTACCACTACTACTACTTCAACGCGGTCTACCGAAGAAATATCGATACTCTCTGTCGGTATATTACTATCAGAGCCATTGAAATGAATTTCTTTTAGTCGGAAAAATATATTTTTTTTTCCAGAATGGTTCTAGGTCATGACATCTTTTGCCATTTTCAACTAATCTTTATCATGATATTTTAAAAGTCTTGATTTTTCATTTCAATTTCTGAAAAGCAACATTTAAATTTGATCTTCAAGTGAGCCAGATTGTTGTATATGTAATAATTTTAATTGTCTATGATATTATTTTAACAGTAGATAAATTTGATTTAATTTCAATCGTGAAAATTTGTCTCTTACTTGAAATTGATAATTTGTTCTTTTTCCCAAATCTTTTATATTTTCCAAACATCCTCTTTAAGCATTATGAATAAAAGTCTCAGAACACAACAGGATACTGCTTATTTCTCCTTTCACATTTACCAGAATCCTTATGAAATCAGATTTTTTAAAGTTCTAGCTTAGATAATTCTCTTCCACTGGACACTGGAAATTCCCGTATAAAAACAAATTAATGACGAATTATTCTTATAGCATTATTATTTTTATTATTTTTTTTCGTAATGTAACAGTTTGCAGATTATTTTGAAAGGAAAACGATAATATTTTGAAAATGCAAGCGTTATTCAATACGAATTTTAAGTGGTTTTATCCTTACACAAGACAGTGATTTCAAAATATCGTTTGCATGAAACTAACACAATTAGCTGTTATTTAATGATATATGTGAGAAAATAAAACTCGTCTTTAATAATACTATAATCTTTTGAAAATAAAAAATAAAATTATTATCTTTTGAAATTATTCAATTACGTTTTGCAACTATTTTGTAGAGTCTTATAATTTCCAAACACACTGCATATATTCGTTACAAAGCTATGGATGAAAGTTATTCTTAGAGAAGGACGAAGCTGGTTTGAGTTTTGGGAATACCGTTTAAATTTTAATAGAACGCGTGAACATTGATTAATCATAGTTAAAGCTTTAATGCAACGTCGAAACTGGAAGTGAAGGGTTGCTAGATTCCTCAGTGCTTACGAAGCATTTCTCGCGGAGCCCCTTATCAAAATTGTATTGAGTAGTTTCATTAGGGCGTAAATGCAAACTATAGTTAAGCTTACAAACTGGATGATCTGAATCAACGCGAAATATTTCAATTATTATGTGATATTAGACTTTTTATAATATATTGAGGAATTTTTAATAAATTTGGTAATGAAAATAAAACTTGTTTCTGTTTTGTTCAAAAAAAAGAAAGAAAAAAAAAAAAAAAAAACAAGTCTGATTCATAATATGTTTATTTTCCTTAAGGAAGACATATGTAAGTTCAATCGAAATTTGTTATGATAATAGTGATTTCCCAATCAATATAAACATCTTTGCCAGAATGGAAAATTTAACCCATGAATTACTGAACTGAAAAATCAAGAGGCCGATCATTCACTTACTTCCTCCGCGAGCATTACTTTTACTATTTAATAAAATACATTCATATAACATTTATCGAGAAAAAATTTCACTTTATGCTTGTATTTCCATACAGTAATGATTTTTTCTTATCTGCTATAAGAAAATGCTGGTAAGGAATTGCACTATGATTAAAAGTTCTCAAATTCAATCCTACCACTAAATATTCTAGTTATAATCGACACACTCAAAAACTTTTCATGAACTTATATCATTTGTTTAACGTAGTAATTTAGAAAGGAAAATTCCATACCATTTGTTCAGTTTTCAAAATTACATTTGCCTCTGAATGGTTTTAAATTTTCTCCCAAAGAGAGAATATAGCTCTTAAGGGTCATAAATACAAATATTTAAACAGCTAAAATGTTCAGCCTAAATAAGAAATTACTTACTTACATCAAAAAACATAATGCAGCAAAAGAAAATCACTCTAGTTGTATTTGGATGTAGGAAACATTTAAGAATTTTCATTTAAACGAATCCCTTGGATACTAAGTAAATTCTTTATTTTTATTAAATGCTTCATCACCAAAAAAAGTTACTACACTCAAATCTAAGCAAGGAAGAGAACCCAAAAAAAGAGAACCCAATTAATAACTAATATCGCATAATGATCACAATCAAATTGTTTTCTGTGTCCTAGAAATTGCATATTGCACTCGTAACTCAAGGTTACTACATTCCGCTCTGTATCTAAAAGATACCAATAAGGGTTATTATTAACACTAAATAAAGGAAACAACAGTTTGGCTCACTAGAAGATGAGATGAAAAAGAGCAGAATGTCATACATTTACTCCTGATCTTGAACTAAGCTACATAGCTTGACAATATTTATTTTTTAGATCCTTGTTACATAAGTCCAAATCTTTAGTTACATGTAATAATTGTTTGTTAAATAGTACTTACATTTATAAGGTACTGGTGATATTTAACTGCTAGCATTACTCTTTGCACACATCTTGTTGGGGCAAAGTTAATATTCGGATCAATTAATTTAATTTTTTTAAAGCATTTTACTAATAGACTTAAATTAAAATTAAATATAGATTTATGTACGTTGATCAAATCATTGAATTTATATTTTTTTAAATATTCTTGAATAAATATTCTTTGGCATTCAAGAATATTTAAAAAAATATAAATTATTATATAAATTTGAATCTTCACTTATGTGAAGATTCAAATATTCGTAAAAAATAAAATAAGATTCCTCCAAGGAAGAAACGTTTTTCCTTAGATATTTAATAAAATATTTACGAAAATTTTGTAAAACGTATTTTACAAGAATCCTTCTAATATCTATACATCTTATTGTCTCAGCATGTTTGTCTTCACTTTATATAAAACGAAACAAAAATTCTTTCCAAATCATGTATTGCCATCATGTCAAACTGTAAAAAGTTTTTTTGAGTATCCAAAACAATTATCTTCTTGTAAAACATTCTGTTAATAGCATGTTCTTCACGTGCAACAAGGGAGAAAATCCGAAAAGTCCTAAGCTCTTACCTTCAGATGTGGATATGACGGACAAATTTAAGCATAAATACAGCACTGTTTAAAACAACCAGGATCAAACTACTGTCCAGAAGAATATGGTCTTAGCCGCTAGACAGCATCTAAAAAGCAATAATATATAATTGCAGGACTAATAGAGGTAAAGACAAAATGCAATGCAATGGATGAATAACAATCATCCCGATTTTAATGGATATCATCTTTTCATTGAATACTCAAAAACTGTAACAGAAAAAATAATGCAATTTTACACGGATGTTAATGGAATTTTACACAATATTGAACCATATCATTTGAAATTGGCTTTCTAAGATATCACCTCGAAATGTGCACTAATACATAGAAATAGTTTAACAACGTTTATAAAATAAAACTGAAAATCTCACAAGAGTAAAAAAAGCTGATAGTATTATGAATTTCTAATCCAAAAAAAATATATATATAATTAAATGAAAGAAAAAATTTCACATTTAGAAATAACAATATCAAAATATATTTTTAATCATTTAACATGTTTTAAATCCCTCAGTAAACTTTAAATAAAAGCAAACACTTGTGTGTATTCACATTATTGCCTATCAACATAACCGTTGTATTCTTTAAGCTTATGTTTATTCATTAGGTTTGTTCTATAAATTTGTGCTTTATAATTAGCACTTTATTTTTAAGCGGGAATGTTGGTAAAGTTGTTAAGAATAAAATCCAATTAACGTTGTGCGGTACTGCAAAGAAAATGTTTACTCCTATATTCTCAAATTAAAAAAATTTATTTATTTCAAGGAATAGGAAAAATATGCCCTATTATTAAAATCAAAAAATTGTTGATTTTTTGTGATTACATTGAATATTTTTACTCTAGAATGCATCCCTGTATAATGTGTTTTCACAAATGTGGTAAGTTTATGCGAAAGCAATGATTCAAAATGCAGCAATAATTTGGTAGTAAATTATTATATAAATGCAGAAAAAATTACATTATAAAATTAAAAAAATAATAAAAGAAACATATTGACATTACTAATATCAACATTTTAGTTATAAATAATACATGAAATTTTCAGATTAAAAGAACTATCGTGCACATACAAATATATACATGTTATATATATAATTTGAACAATGAATATAGATAAAAAGATTGATTTCCACTTGCGAATGGAAAAAAAGCTAAATTTTGAAGCTGTATGACGAAAACAAAAGAATGATTAAATAGTTCAGATAGTGACAGAGAGATGGCGCTGTTGTTTTTTAAAAATAAACATTTCCCTACAAGGCATGAAAGTGGAGAATTCAATACAAGCCACAAGTCACTTTACAGGTATTTAATGCCCTATTCGTCATTCATTAGCAGCAGAGAAATGAAATGTTATACAATTCACATCATTAGGCAATAATTTTTGCGGTACAATAAACACGTCTTAGTGGATAGCAAATTTCAGTGATGATGATGTTTAGTAACAGTACATTTTAGATCACCCAAAATCTGAAATTGCTGAGTTTAGTTTTTGGAGATTTATGAAACCATGACAGAGGGAAAATAACAGATTGATATCTCTTCTAATATTAGTTAAGCAGCTTTTTTTATGGCAAAAAGTTATTTGATAATCTTATCTGAGAGAGACTATGTTCAGTGGCTATTATACTTGTAGTACTCAATTGTTTAAAAATATTGAATAATTTCCCTGACGACATAAAACGTTTTTAAATCAGCCTTTTTGGCATGTCTGAACATATAAAAAAAAATTTATGCTGAAGCTACACTAGACTGTCACTTTAAATCCATGTAGAGGTACAAATGCGCACGAAAGCTGTCTGTAGTCCAAGTATGACAACTGTGTGCACTAGCATTGTGAAAAGCCCTTTAGCTACCTGAAGCACAATTTGAAATCAGTCTTCATACTTTTCCATCTTACTGAAAACCAAATCAACAAAATCGTTGAGAATGATGATGTCAATTCTTGATTACCTTTGCAATTTGTGAGGATGTTCTTTTGGTGCAGTATCGGCTTAGTATGTGAATGATTTTCAGAAGGGTGACTCTTCAGTTAACTGCATACGAAGTTGTTCAATCTGTTCCGAACTATTTTGAGCATAACATTTCCCATATACAGTAGTCGCTGACATGACTAGAAGTATCTGCTTCACTGCCTGGCTAAAAGAAGTGGCTGCTGAAATGAGATAGCTGTGTTGACGTTATCCAAGGAACCTGTAACTTCCAATTTCTCCATCATTAGAATCATTGTTGAACGCGTCATTGATCTTCCATAACCTTTCATATCATGCATACAGCGATATATTTGTGATGCCACAATGACGTTTTCATATTAAAATATAATAGATTTTAATTAATAGAGTTTTTTCCACTAATGAACATTTCGATGCGTACAACTAAGGCTATCATTATGTGATGTAACTATTCTATTTAACCATTAGCTTTTCTGAAAACTCTGATATCAAAAATACAACAGAGCCATCTTTTGTCCATCAACTTATTAGATCAACAATTATATTATTAAAGGATTTTTGCTTTCATTATGTAAAATGTGGCTTCTATTTCATTCTTTAGTTAAAACCTCGTCATTTTTATCTTCGAATCATTAATTTGTGAAGTTTTTCATGACTTTTGTGAATCACTTTATGCGTGTAATTGGAGAAGATTATTAATGTTAAATGTGTTCTTATAAACAATAATATAAGACACTTTGGTTGCGATTGAAGATTTAGTTTCGATTGAAAATATTATTGGCTGTATTCAGGAAAACTCACATAAAGAAGAAACCAGAAAACTTCAAGCATACGTTTTGATAGTACATCCCTTTATTTGCATTTTTATTTGCAAATTGCAAGCATTTGGTCGAAAAGACATTGACTATTTTAATAAGGCTTACTAAAATCTACTGCAAACTACCTTTTAAAAATTTCATTTACTACAAGAAAAATTAAAATTTGTATTCCAGGCAGTGCCTCTTCAGTAAAACATAAGCATCATTTACTAAGGAATGATTTTTATTTGCAAACTTCGTAAATTTTTTTCATCTCATTCTGAAGAAAAGAAATCTTGAAATATTGTATCAAATTTATGTATTCACGTCTCTTTAGAACTATAAGGTGAGTGATAAAGTTTCTGTAATTTAATTATCAAGGGAGAGATTTTTTATGTTGTCAGAAGAAGTGTAGTTTTCCATCCAGGATTTAACCAGAGCTATTAATCTAAGTCTAGTTAATCTGCATCAGCATCAGCATCTGGGAAAGTGGCCACCCATTTCCAATTATTCTGGATATTCATCTTAATTGATTTTTTTATACACTGCTGGCCACCCAAATTGCAACACCAAGAAAGACAAGATTTATCACAGAATCTATTTGTTAGATAACATGTTGACCAAGCTTAAAATAATTAAATTTATAGCTCTCTGTGAAGTGTGGTTCCTGACAAAATCAGTAGCCAGAGTAGGTACATTTTGTTGCAGATCAACGCTGCTACACGCCTCGGAGACTTTGGCTGTGTTCTTAGGGTACAACAGACTAAGCAGCTTCCCCGCGTAACCAAAGTTGATCTAGTGTGGCAGCTGGGGATATAATCTGAATCAATCGTTCAGTAACCATGGATGAAATGTTTTCTATCAGTGAAAGATCCGTTGAGCAAGCCGGCCATTGAAGCAATTCAATCTGGTGATTAACGAAGAGCCTTTGGAAATGCGTGCCTCGTGTGATTACACATTATCCTGTTGAAATATAGTTGTGGACAATACCTGAAGATAAGGAAGGACAACTGGCTCTAACTGGACAACTGGAGATCTAGCGCTGGCTGTTTAAAGTAACGGCAATGCGTACTAGAAGAGTGCAAGAATGATATCCATTACCACCCCATATCATAATACCCGGTATAGGAACAGTGTGGCGGTGCATAACGCAGCTGTTCAGCATCCTCTTTCCACGGTGTCTCCAGACTCGAATAAGACCATCGTGGTATTGCAGACAGAAGCGTGACTCGTCAAAGACAGTTTCATTCCATTCTGCCATCCACATCCTTCTTTCATTGCACCATTATAGGCGGAGACTTTCTCTGCTATAAACTGTGGTTTTGCGTCGTACTAGAATAGGGTAGGCGAAGCAAAGGACGTCTTGCAGGCAGACCACTCTTCTATAAACGGTGTTAAATGATACGCGCAGACATTAAATAATGTGTTACAAACTGAATGCGTTGTTATATAGTTCATGATGTTCTATAGTTCTGAGTCCTCCATCACTGCCATGGGCACAATTTCCAGTCATCACGTGAAGTGGTGCATTGAGGTGTGTGCAATCGAACACGTCGGTTTGTCGTACCCTCCAGCAGCCAACGATCCACATATCCTCATTACAGTTGTTTGATTTCGTCCAACACGACTACCGATTTCCCTGAAAGATAATCCACAATTTCGGTAGACCACTATTCTTTCTCTGTCGAATTCGGATACTTGATCAAAAAGTGATTTCTATTTTCTACTAAACATAATTAATCATTTTTTTTTTTTTAACCACAAGAAAAACACGGTTGTGGAACTTTTAACCGTCGAGATCTCCAAGCCTTAAATAGAGATTTGAAATGGCGCCAGAGGCGCGTGTGATGTGCGTCTGCGCTGAAATTCTAATCATTTGCATATCTCCCCTCCGCTAATGCATGTTATAAATTTCATGTTATTTGCATGCTTCCTTCAGGGCGTTTCATTTACGATGGCCAGCAGTGTACTAATAAAAAATGTGGTTTTGATAGATTCTGATAAGTTAAACTTCTTGTGGCTTTATTTCTTTTTTATTTATCTTGAGATATTTGAAGAAGAGCGTGCCATCTCAAGCATATCGATCTTATCACGGTGTAAAATATTTTAAGTATTTTGCCATTTCAAAATATCATAGACTCAGGTAATTGAGAGCAGGTAAAAATAAATTTATAGGTAATTGAATATAGGTACTTGTTAAAGGTTCTTACAATCTATTGTAAATTAAAACATATTTTAAATTACAATCTATCACAATTTAATGAAAAACTACCAATCGATTATTTCTTGATCTCAATCATTTATTTTGTCTGAGGCATGTTTATTTCCACACCTTTTCCTTATCGTTCAAAATTGACGGTATGTCATATGTCACAGTCAGCTCCAAAAGAAAAGGCTGCAAGAATAATTTATTCTCAATAAATATTTTTTGATTAATTTAAGCATAATTCGTGACATCTGTAATTTATTATTTAAAAAAGAAAGTATTCGTAAGTATAATAAGTGAAGTAAAAAGGAAGTATAGTAAAGAAGTATTCGCGTACTATATTTTTCAAAAATTAAATATCATATCTTTAATCAATTTTATGACGCTCAACTGATCCCAAAAAGAACGCTTTTGAGGCCACAGTTAAATTTTGAAAAATAGAGCAAATCAGTTGTATTTAATTCTGAAGAATATTCCGAATATTTTATAACTCGGAAAAAAATTTGTTTACAAAAATGTTTTCATTAATACTTGAGAATAGAGTACCTCATTACCATGAAGACATACAATGAAAATTGGTTTGGCTTTTTTTATTTATTTCAATAAACAATATTTGACTTCTTAGAAATCATCTGTCTTGTCATAGTATCGAATCCTTGATATTTTTGAGTGATCTACCATCTCTATACGCGTGCTTTGGTTACTCTCATCTTCACCAGTTTTAGTAATCCCTTTCAAATCATTCAAAAAATTAAATACACAACCCGCACTCTAAAAATAACGAATTAATCTTAATGTTTCACTGACATTTTTCATGGAAAACATAACATAGTAAGTGTTGCGCATTGAACATGGCAACGCAAAATGATACATGAGCATCACATGATCGACATGATACGATTTATGAACTTAAAGCGGTTTTCAATGGGTACAAAAACTTTTAATAAATAGTGTATGCAATATACAATAAAAGCAACTGATGAAGAAGGATTTTGTATTCAACAATATGATAGAATATTGAAAAATAAAACTCTCTATAACTTTTCAATTGCAGTTTCTCTCTTTTTGAACAGATCATGACTATCATAAATTACCTATAAAAATATTATAAAAATCTTGCACCAGAATTTAAAATAAATGCTTTAGATGTGCACCAAACAGCAGAAAATTATACTCGGTTATTGGAATTAGTTAAATTCATCGGGGTACTGAACTTATCTACTTCATTAAACCTTCCGCAGAAATAGAGAGAATTAAAATTCGTCATTCATCCGTAGCAATCGGCTGTAATTGCCAAAAAGCTCAGGAAATGTAGATTGAGATGCCTAATTCCGTGTACTGTAATTCAGAAGATTAAGGATTAAAGTATTATATAGAATGATGGGACGTAGCCAAAATCTTTACCTAATTCAAGTTAAACTACAGGATTACCAGTTTACTATTCTCCTATCAACAATAGGGATAACACACTCAGTAATCTCCTGCTTTAGTGTGACTGTGGAAGATAGGGTCTTGATATTCCAATTGAACTGCATTACAACAAGTGGCAGTTTTATCATTTTAAATCACTTTTGATATTTTTTTCCATTTTTTAATATTTTTGCAGAGAAAACAGTAAATTTATAGGAAATTGTAGCATTTGATTATGTTTAAACACGTGACTTAAGATTTTTGATGGTTCTAGTCCATGTTTCTTCATTTATTTAATAAGTTATTAAGAAGTCATAATTGCATAAATATTTGTTGAAATTTTGCGAACATAGTGGTTAACATTGAGTTAATAAATTATAAAAAGCTTAATATGTTCTCTAAATATTAGAATTTAATCCAATATCACGTAGTGTCAGTTATAAAATGAATAAATAAGAATTATGATTTATAATTTCACAATAAATCTTTAATAAAAACGAAGATTGGATTACTTTGAGACCGATCAAATCAATCCAGATCATCCATCTAATTCATTCATCCCAATATTGTTGTAAGTCAGGTGAGATAACATGCTTTTTTTTTATTAATGGGTTACGCAGTTTGTTTGTTGGTTATTTTTGAAAGCATAGTTGTGACCCATATTCAATAACAATCATCAAAGACAACCTTACTTATACATTTAATTCTAAGACCTTTCGAATGATGGGAGATGGGGAAAAGTCATTCTAGTTGAAAATCGTCTCACTTCCATCTATTTATGCAAATAGTGGAAAAATGAGGTTTCAAGATATGTTTTATTTTTCAAGCTATCTTCTTAATCAAGTTACTAAGATATTCTACAAAAAGAATTTTATACTGAGCTTTATTTTTAAGCCTATTCAATTTACATCAAAAAACTACTTTTGGGGGAGAAATGAATTCATTGAGAGTTCCATTTTAAGAATTCTTCAAGTTCAAGTTTTGTTCTCTTAAAAAAAGGAAAAAACAATAACTAATTTTTATTTTAAAATTTTAGGGATATTTTTTTTTATAAAGAATGAAGTATTTTCTCAGTTTAATAACAAGAGAGAATGCCGATTCTCTTGAACACTTTTAAAATTCCAATGCCAATATTTTGAGGATTGATCTTCATGGAATGTTTATTTTTAAGCATTTCTATTATTTAACTGACAGAAAAATTTAATTACTGTGATGTATGTATCTTTCTAATATTTGAAATGTGTCTCCTAAGCGCATCATACATATCTATCCTTGAGATCTCGAATCTTAACAAACAACAGAGAACAACAGAGCCCTAAACTTCCAAAAATATTAAATAAAATAATTTAATATATACACACTTATTTATGTATATTAAATAAATAAGTGATCGAGCTCTGATGTGTAAGTTTGAGAAAAAGGAATCAATTGCTTACATCAGCATTAAGACGGGGTTCGGTTTAAAGAACGGGATGCTGCACTTTTACCTACCTCACGCACATCTGTATGCTCGGGAGTTTTCCAGGTTTCCTCAACCCGTATATATGAACCTATGAAAAATCTTCCGAAAGTCAATTTAAGGGCTTCAAAATGCTTTAGAATAGTCTTAAATTCTTACCACGCGCTCTAAAGGATATTTTTTGAACTGTTATTTGAAATATAGTCAAAAACTTGCTATGAATATACAAGGCTAGTGTTAACTAGATTGTCCCAAATACAATGCGTATTTATACGATTTATTTTTTGGTCAAGCCAATATCTTATTTTAGAATTGTTAATAAATAAATTCTACTGAAAAAAACCCTGGTTTCATAATAATTGAAGTAAGTATTTCCATTCACAATACACACATTTTTACAAAATACACTCCATTCAATATTTCCTTAAAAATGAAAATATGGAAGAATAAATCAGGATTTTATTTTCTAAAAGAAATCTTCCTTGCAGGCAAATGAATTCCTACTGAACGTGACAGGCGATCTTTCCAATGAGTCTGTTATCGCAGCCTGTGTGCTATAAAATATTCTTTATTTCACTTTGCTGATTCCAGGGCTCTGGCAAACCGCAAAATGATTCCCAGGATTCCATAGGCATCTAAATCTTAGGAAATAGACATGAGGGAATTTAAATGGGTAAAAAATAAATAAATAAATAAACTAGAAAAAATTAGGCTTTGGAAACTGAGATTTATGATTTATTCTTGACTGTATTTGTAGCTTTTTTATGTATTAACTGTTATAACATTAAGAAATATAATTAAATAATTTTCTTAGTAATAGTAGAATTTATTTAGGAGCTTTCATTTGCCTCGTTCCTTGGGTAATTTATATTTATGAATTTTCTTCCTTTTTTATGTTACAGGAGAAAAAAAGCCTATTTTTATAAATATAATTCATAGATCCTGTTTATAAGATTTCTCATTAAAATATTTCTGAAATATAGAAAAATATGGTATTTAAAATGTAAAGTCGTGTTTTGATTCTTTTCCTTATTCTTTTCTAACCGTAAAATAATTTATCACATCTCGAATGCTTAAAATAATATAATGGTACAAAAACATAATAAAGCTAAATGATATTTACTTTATTTTTATGCTTTTTGTATATGTTATTTTTTCAGTAAATAGTATATTTACAATATACACACATAACCACACATAAAAATGCTTGTAATTTATATAATTAATGTAACTAGTATTACATTTTCATCTAAATGTTTAGCCCTGGCCTTCAGTTTCTCAGTTAGTGGGCTCAATTCCAAAACATAGGGGGTTGTTTCAGGTGGTTGAAAATCCAATTAAATAGTAAAATTCAATTCAATTAGGCCTCGTGTGTAGAGACAATCTGAAAAAATTAATACATTTTCAATGGAGAAATGTTAGAGACGAAACCAGCGTTTATTTTGTTTGTTTATTTTAATGGTAAATTCTTCTGTGTTTATTTTTTGTAATTTTATACAAACAACAATTTCACAGCTTTTAATGTCATTATCTGCTGTAGTCTTTTTCCACAACCAAACAGATTAGTTAGCGCTCTGGTATTCTCTTCAATAGGTTGCGTGTTCAAATCCCACCTTGGGCTTATATATTTGTGGTGGCTCAGAATCAGCTTCCAAGTGTATATCCCTGCGTAATTTGCCCTAGAGTGCAAAAAATTACCATTGAGAGACAAACCAATCAACTAACCCACAACCGGATGATTGCCAATTATATAAATTAATATTTCAAATATAAAAACTGCATTAACAAATGCTTGTAAAAAATTCTCCATCAACAACTGTATTTACTATTAAACCACTTAATCCAATTTGTTTTATTATAATATAGTTAATGAAGATATCAGTTTTTCTGTAAAAAATTTCTGTACATTTATTGGTGTATACTTATAAAATATCATATGAAACAATCGATAATGAAATTGCGTAGTTTGAGAGTTTCACATGATTCTTTTATAAATTTAAAACTATATTAAATTTCAGTATAAATAACCTCTTTTATATATAAAAGATTAACTTGGTTTTTTAAAACTGCAGCAATATATCTTGTGTTAAAGTCTTTTAATATTTGACAAAATGGATTAGGAGTACCTTCTGAACGTTTTATTTGATAGAAAATGATGAGAAATTTGGCGAATATCTTTCTCACTAGGATTAAAAAGATATTTATAATATTTTTCAACAACTTCTATCAAATAAAATTTTCAGAAGGTATTCCTCATGCAAAATGTAAAACCATAAAACTCTTAGATTTACAAATCTATACGAACACAAGAAAATAAAATAAACACTCACGCAAAGTTTTCTTTCTCAACCAAAAGTGTAAACTAATTTAGAAATTTTTAGTAATTCATTTCGGTATATCTTATATCATAATATGATATATATATATATATATATATATATACCACTCTTCAAATATCCATTACTTTTCTTGGTTAAGAGTACAAATAAATCAAGGTATAAATTATAAATGGTTCTGTTTTCAAAGCTGGTGCCAAAATGGGTTCAATATAAAAATACAGAGCTTTGAAAATATTTCCATTAAATTTTTCAGACGAATCTCTTTATGTGTAAAGTACATATCTTCTATATAGAGAGAAAATAAAATTTAAAATATTTCTTTTGAATTTTGAAATCATTTTTTTAAGAAAAAATACGGGTACTCTGGTAACTTTTATAGACTTCAAAAGAATATGAAGCATTGAGGTATTTTCCGATCAATATTACTTTATTACTGTAAAAATTATAAAAATATGGATATAAATAAAAAATATATAAATTATATATATGTATGTATATATATATATATATATATATATATATATATATATATATATATTTAGTTAGTTAGTTGAATATTTTCTTCCCTTTTGTTGAATCCAGACCGGATAGAAACCATTTAACGAAGAAATTTTATTATCAGTACATATATTATAAATGCACTTATATTATAGAAAAGATTTTTACTTATTGTTTTTTTTCTAATTCTAAACTTATAGAAATAAGATCTATCTTTTTTAGTATCCTTACCATTTATGTAAACAATTCTTGCATATGCAAAAATTGTATCCAAAACTTTTTAAAGTGAATTTCAGATGAATTTGAGATCTAACTGAGTTATATGGATTATTTTGTGGTTTATCTTTATCAATATTGAACTGCGATATTAATATCGAAAACTTATTAGCATAGTATTTTATACGATGAAATGCAAAGGAAATATATGAAGTGAATAAAATATGAAAACAATAAAGAATGATAAAGTAATTTGCTTTAGCTTTTCCTTTGCATTTTCGTTCCATAAGAGCAGAAACTTGTAATTGTTGATAATCTGGTATAAAATTCCAGATTAGTAAGGAATGTATGTGTTTTCTACCTTACAGCAGCTAAATTGTCAGCGCTCTTAGAATTAAATAGTTCGTGAGTTGGATTGCCATCTCTGGTATTTGAAGTTGGGGATATTTCGTTTATGTTCCATTGATCAAAAAATCATTGAAGACCGGAACATCAGTAAATGAAGTCCTTGCTCGTATATAGTTTCAGAAATGAAGACAAATTTTACTAATTGTATAAAATATCTCCGTAGTATATATACAAATAAATACTTTGGAATTGATATCTATTTGTGAATAGTATCTGAGAAGCTGGGAAAAAAACTAAATGTGTGTTATTGTAACTATTTTTTTAACTGATAAGTATTCTTATATATTTTCAAAATAAAATATGTATATATTTAATGGAACAGTACAAATAATTTGTAATATAAATCACTTTTCAACATAAAATTATTTTAAGCGACTTAGATTTTTTTAGTTTACTATTATTGCAACTTTTAATTGATTACTATGCATAAGAGTTTTAAAAAATATAGTGTCAAATAGGCATTGTTATTAAGAAATGAGACATTATTGTTAAGATTAATATTTTAATGCTGAGGCTTAAATATATATGAACTATTGATGTATGTTGATATTCATGTCGACAGAACATATTAATCAGTCTCGGACTAATATTCTACTTTTGCGGCTTAGAAATAAGGAGGGATATGATAATTATTGAACTTTTAATATAATTTTTTTTATCTGACGCAGGTCAAAGATAGTTTAACAAAATTTTCTTATGAATGTTAGCTATGAAAATACAAAAATATTGTACATGTATATAAAATCATATTTCCAGATAGTTACAAAAAATTCTCAGGAAAAGTTCTAATTAGTGGTTAATATAATACATAATCGTATCTATTATAATAATGTCTACAGAACAATATTTAATACATGAGCTACACAACAATATTTAATACATATCTTTATTATAAATGTATTTTTATGAAATTGCTATATTAACCTTCTGTATCACAACAAATAGTTTAAGGAAAATTCAGTCAAGATTTATATTAATAAAATCCTCATGCTGAGTGTCCACCGAATTATTATAGCTAATTGAATTAAGAACAGCTACATGAAATAGAAAAAAACTTATATTACGATGTTGGTCGCTAGCTAATTTAAAGCAGCTTCGCTACATTTCATTCTGAAATTTGGATAACAGATTTTGTAATTAATTCAAACCAGAATTAATGCTAAGTCATAGTAAGGTTGCTTATGCTACAATTCACATTGGTTTGGAACTCTATTCGCTTCAAGAACGGAGGCATATGATTCGTCCCCTTCTTAAAAATATTACTTCTGAATAACCGTTGAATGTAGAGAAAACACATGTATCGATCCTTTCTTCCGTATGCATTCTTAAAATGTAATGTTTTTATTTTTTAAAAGTAACTATTTTTTCCCCATTTTTTGAAACTGAAGTAATTTTTTAACTTAATTTTGAAGTATTGATTTTCCTACTTCAGTGATCGTGTTTTTAGTTTTTCCAGTATGTTGCTAATCGGGAATGCATTTGAATGTGAATGACAGGAATCTTGACTTCAATGCTTAATAACTTCGTAACTAAAAGCAATTGTCAAACCTCTCACACTTCAGTCGATATGATTTAAGCGGATCCATACGTTAGATCTTATTTTCATAGTTCAAAACCAAATTTCTATTAAATAAATTCTAAATATCGTTAAACAGTCGTTAATGTCTTTATTTCTTTAAATCATATAATTTTCCACCAAAAGCTTCATACACGTTTTTCACTGAAAGACATTATCTACGAAAGCTGGCCAGCTAATCCAAAATATAATGAAGTTTAAACTTATTTTTAATGTTTTAGATATCAGTATACATTTGTTAGATTAAATCATTCTTATTAAATTTTTCATTTTTCTAATAAATTTTTTACTTATAGTGTTTTGATTTTATTTAACCAAAAATGTGAACCAAATTTTTTATTACTTCATTAATTTACATAAATATTTCCTATATTTTTATAGGAAATACTTTTTTTTGCCAATACATTGCATTATAAGAAATGTTTGATTTTTCAATGCTGCAATTATATCAAATTCAGCTTAAAAATAATTCTACTTATTTTTAATTCTTCTTTTGGATTCTATTTTTTAACATTTAAATTCTTCTCATTCTAACTTTCGAATTTGACTTCTATATAAAACAACTCTTGTTAAGAGTTATTTCTAAAATAACAAGTAAAACATAACAATTAAAAGTAAGTAAAACATAATTTTCATATAAACATATGTAATATTTTCTTAGCTGTTTTACAAATGTATATCATTATAAATTCTTATTTCTATCAACGAATTCTTCAGAATAAGAGTTTGTGAACGACAGAATTTGTCTTGGATAAAGTAAGGAAGCTGATAATGGCACCAGAAATTACCGACGTGTGTAAGATGTTCTCCCAAAGAATCCTGGGAAGTACTGGTCTAAAGCTCCTTAGTTGCATTTCTTAGATTACAGCTTCAAACAGCCCCTTTAACTTGCCTTCTGAGACCTACATACATCAAAATCACCCCTCTAATCCCATTCGATCACAGTTGTGTAGCCAAAGCCACCCTTCAGGGAATATTCACGCGACCACACCTGAGTCAGAAGGTAATCTAGCTGACGACACGATCATTAGAGACGATTAAACTCCTTTTGAACGGGCAAAAGTGAAAGGATGAGGTCCCTAGTGGAATGGACGAATTATATACCGAAAAGAAAACCCTTTTTTCCCCCTTGATCCAATTGTTCCCTTTTTTCCCTTTCGGCTGCTATGAGCATATATGTGTCTTGCGGACGGCCGCAATTCAAATGCTGCCGATTCCTTTCATTTGTTCCTGGATCCCATCAAGGGATCGAATTTCGGTCTTCTTTGCTCTGACAATTGCGCGCCCATTACACTGATTTAACTTTCGGGTCTCCAGTCCGAATGAAGAACCGCACCCAAAGACAATCTTAAGTCGCCTTTTGTTTTAAACCTGATTTCCCAAAAGAACCGTCCTCACAAATAAAGAATCCCTATTGGACCAAACGAATCGATTCCTTTTTTTTTTTTTTTTTCCTATTCTCCGTTGTCTTCTTACCATTCCTTGACATGGCTATTTGACTCTGGAACTCCGCCAATATTTTGAGGTAGAACTGTCGTCTCCCGAAAGACAGAAAAGTAGGGTAGGAAGAGCGGAGGAAATATATTTCCTGATCCTTAGCTTCGTTTTTGGGAAATCAAGAACTTCGGGAAAAGTCACAAATTTCTCGGACAAGTTGCGAACTTTTCTTATCAGGATAGTTGCCTGATGTTAACTGGAGTCTGGCAACTTATTATTTGTTTGAAAGATAAAGATTCAGAAAACGCGACCACTTTGTCTTAGTGACCCCATTTGTCATTTTACTTACTCAAATTATCTTTTTCTTCAATAATTTTTTGGCTCGGTTCTTGATTTAGAAGAAAAATTAAGTTCAATTCATATTAAACTTGAGTGCATGTAATGGAATTATTATTTTTTATTTTATATGTCTTGTGAGAGAAATTCATGCCAAAGTCTTATAACTCAAGTGTTTTATAAGTTTAGTATTTATTGGATAAAAGCTGATATAAATCTAATATTTTATCTATGGATGTGGGGCACTACAAATTGCGAATTTTTATGTTAAACTAATTGAAACATTGCATGAATCATTTTATTTTATAAGCTGGGACAGATTTTAATTTTATTTATATTTTGTTAATCAAATTATGTATTGTAACAAGACTTTTATTTGTTCCCAAATTTCCTTATCAATATTTCTCAAATTTAAATCACTATTTATCAATTCTCTCAAAAGTATTTATCATTATAACTGGTGGAAGAAATTCCAAATAATATGTAATTTGAATTCGAGTACGAATTCTTTAATTTTGAATCTCGAAAATTATTTGAATTTTTAAATTTTTTTAGATGAGAGTAATAAGTAAAATTCATTATATTTCAGTCATTCTTAAGCAAATTAATGTTTGAAAACTGCAATGAAGGAAAAATAGGTGAAAATAGTTTTAAAATAATCTATATCAATTTGTTTGATATTATTATTACTTTTAGATTAAAGTGAGAATATAAAAAATTTCTAAAAAAACCACAAAGAAATTGTATTTTCATCAATATTATATAATTTCAAATTCGGAAAAAATATGTTGAATTGGACAAGATCTAATATTGTTTAAATAAAAAATATTTGAAAGTTCCTCAAAATTTAATGTTTATATAGTTCCCAACTTCTTTAATGTTGTTAAATAAATTTTTCATGATGAGACAACATGTAATCTAAAAAAAAAACCATATTTTATTTGTGTGTGTGTCAAATAAAATTAATAAGAGGCACCAAATATAAATATAGAACCCAATATAAAAATATAAATATAGCACCAAATATAAATATAGAGGAGGTTTTAAGTTTTACTTATACCCAGATTTTAGATTTTCATTCGTTTTTGAGAGACCGTTGGTATTAAAATTTTCAAAAATTTAAGATTAATTTAGTTTATATTTTTAATTTTATAAGATTTATTTGCAAACACTATGTTGCCATTTAAAATGAACAATTTTGTGATTTACGAAGCCTTTTGATGACATAAAAAGTAAATTAAATAGTTAATGATCTATATCTTGATTTCTAATTTTTACAAATTACATTTAATTTAATCTGTATGACACACATTTCTAGTTAAAACACCCACACGTAAATTTGACTCTTTTATGTTCAAGTAGATCAGATTTTATGATTAATAAAATAGGCATTTACATATGTTATTGAAAATATTATTAAAAAAGTTTTGTATGAAATATGCAAAAATTTTTGATAAAAATTTGAGCTGTAGTTTTTATAAAAGTTTTATAAAATGTGAATAAAGAAAAAATAAGATTTTGTATTTCGAATTTCAAATCTTGCTGGAATTCAAGAATTATTCAATTCTAGTAAGTCATATTTAATTAATTTCAACTTTGATGGATCACGTAATCATTAATCACTTCCAATGAATTTGGTTCTTATTAATAAATTTAGAGAAATTTCATTATTAATAAGTATTGAAATAATCTTATTATTAATAACTTTTTGATTAGATTTCATTATTTTTAACCTTCTTGAACGCGTATTATTGTTATTTTTATAAGCCGAGCAAAATTAATTTGGAGTTGGATTATCACTAAGTAATTTCAACATCACTAAGTATTGCTAAGCATAAAATATATTCAAATCATTTCAGTTTATTAAAAAGTATATATTTGGCTATATGATTTATTGTTATAAAAAATTATAATAGTTAAGAAATAAATCGTTTGACATGCTAACTTAATTGTCATTTCTTATGAATATTCTGCGAAAGTAGGATTCTCTTGCTTGAAACAACATAATATCTGAATTGTCCTTTATTATTAATGTCTTCATAAATTCCATAAGCAACACAATAACTGATTTGTAAAATTATCAATGCTAACTGAATTGGGAAATTGGCACATTAAATTTCTTCAAAATCATTTATTCAACGATTTACCAGCAATACATGCTTGATTTATAGTTGAAAACAACAAAACTGAAATTAGTCTCGGATAGTTCTTAATTCATCTTCATGGCAAAATTTTTATTGAAATACTAATCAAACGTTTTTTAGTATTTTATGATACATACTTGCAATTTGAAAAAGCTTTCGTTAATTGCATTTCAGAATTGAAAAATTGTCAAATACTATTAATGCTATTGTTAAATACGCATATAATAATACGTAACTTTGCAGCTGTCCCCACTGAATTGTGATTATCTTAATTATACTACTTACTTCCATCACTTTGTCAGACATTTTGGTTACTACGATAAATGTGTCAATTGATCTGACACAAAAAATGCATTTTAGCTTTGGTATTTTTTTCTCTTGCATAAATTTCATCACAATTGATTGAAAAGAACTTTTAATTTAATAAAAAAAAATAATTTCAGTCTGTAATGTTATGGTGAAGGCCATTGAAGCGGCTGACGAGTTGTTTTATCTGATGACGGTATTTATTTATTTATTTTTAGAAAACACGAAAAGAAGAAAGAAAATTGCGTTGTTAACGGACGTGAAACAGCGCCATCTCGCGGCGTGTTGACTCCAAGCATTGATTAACGTTTAACCGCTTGACGTGTTATATAATCATTTTCCTTTTAAAAGCTAACATGTTCTATCAGACACTTTTATCTTTCTATTTAACGCAATTTTTCTCCTCGGTAATCAGTCCATTCTCTGTAGAGGAGGTTGGTCTTCCAAGAGACATAAAAACAAAGCCGTGAATTATGAGCGAAATTACCTGTTTCAAACATGACAGCCATTCTCAAATACTCAAAAAAGAAAATAAATATTGTATTCTGACTGGAAAAAAATGTATCACTAAGCATCTTATTAAGTATTTACATTACTGAAAAAAATGATGTGAGGTGATTTTGGAAATTTAGAAAATCCTATGTTTAATTTATTAGGAAAAGCGAATTTGAAATAAGGTGTTTCTCTTTGTTATAATTGAATATAGGCTTGTGAATTATTGAAGATTGTTAAGTGTCACTTAACAATAGTAAAGTTTGCAATCTTCAATAATTTGCAACTTTCGGCTAAAAAGATATAAATGATGATTAAATAAGGATATAAATGACGTATTAACAACATCAGAGATTACCCATGAATACCATATGAATATCATGTAAGTATGCTATGGTTGTCACTCAAATCATTTTTTTTACAAGAACTAATTAGACCATGAATAAAATTTAGAGGGGATACTAGATTACAAAAACATCATCTAATGTCTATGTCAGAATTAGGAATCGAACTTATTGACTGTTGGACAGAAGGCCACAGTGCAATCCATTCGGTCATCAGCTCGATATTCAAGCTTTTTTATAATATGTAATCTTAAATTAATAGTTATGCAAAACAGACACCCAGCAAAATATTCCTGTTTACTAGTAATCTTTTTAATGTAAGTATATAATTTACTAGCTTGTAATTAAAGCTGGAATAGAAAATAACCATCCATTTTTTTTCAATTTTAATTAATTCATGCAATTTAAATTTGGCAGTAAAAATATCTGTAGCAAAAAGTATTTGCATTTAAGAAATTTAGCAATATTTAAGAATTAGTTATCAATGCTCATTTTCTAAATTTCTCACGTAGAGGCTTAATGAAATATTTAAGTATATCTATACATCTCTTAAAATATTATTAAAATATACCAAAAAAATTATTTGAAGCCATTTTCGAGTAATCTAACTCACAAGGGCTGTTAGATAGGCATTTGGACATCAGCTGTCATTGTTGTCTTCAAGAAAAACTTATAAGTAACATTCATTTCCCATTGTTCGACAATTGCTGAGATCGAACTTGAGAACTTTCCCTCTGAAGAGTATCGTCTTATCATTTGGCCATACTGAGTTCTTTATTTAAAAATATTACTTTATTCAAATCTATGAAAGTTATTTAAGATATTATTTAAAAAATTATGTATTAAAGAATCATGTATTAACTTATTTATTATTTTAAATGCTATTTTCAAATCATGGATTTCATATTTTTATATCCGAAATGTAATGAAGCTTGAAATAATGTACGTAATTAGGGAACTTATCAATGTTTTATTAAAATAATTAATAATTTATTGAATCACTAGAAAAACATACAGAATACAAAACAAAATCTAAATTAGGATAAAGTTCAAAGTTTGATTTTCATTTATATATTTCCGAAACAATTTAATTTATCTAATAATTTTATCTACGGATACGCATCACAGAATAAAAAATCCATTTGTTAAGAAACTCATGTATTTTTTAATACGGCAAAATAAAGTATATTAATTTAATGAGAATATAAAATTAGCGTTCATTAAAGTCAAATTAATCTCATTCAGTCATTCATTTATAATTACTTTAATAGTAATTATCATTACGAAATATTTTGTTCCATTCGAAACATATTACATAAATTACAATGAAATTTGAATAGATAAGAGCAAATTTGGATAGATAATCGAATCAGTGACTGGGCGAAATAAATTAATAGTGAATTTGTTAACTCCATGGTTGGAAAGGATACTCATGAATATAAATAGTGATTTCTAATACACAGACTGTAAAGTTCGTTTAAAATGCAGGAATCTATTAGAGTTGTGTATATTTTATACTAGATAACAATCATGTTAATGCACAGAGATATAAGCATGTGTATCTGTATGTATTTCTTTCTTTATAACATTTGAAATAATAGGAAATAATTTTACACTGAAATAATAAGAGAGAGGAATAATAATGTCAATTAAATTTAATACTTTTTACTTCAATTATGCATGACAGAATGGTAAAAATTAGGATAAGTATGCAGGTTGTCCTCTTCTGTTCATTAACTTGCTAATACCTCTCGGGAGTTGATATCTGGATAGAAAAAAAAAAAGCCTAAACAATCGACTTCAGCTACAATTAAGGATAGATTTATGTCTCCAACTGTCTCTTTTCTTTCTGTCCAGCAAAAGTTTCAAGACTTCTCGGGTATCCGGATTCCTTCGGGAATGCTCATTGATTCTGGATTTATCCACTTCTACGCATTCTATGTGTCTTACTGTAGGAGTGTTTATCAAGAAAACGTATGAGGAATGGGGCGCCTCTTTCACATAGCTGAGGAAAATAAAATAATATTATGTGCCTTCATAGAACTTCATTTTTAGAGTAAAATAGTTATTCCTTGAACAAAAACTACGGATATGTTTTCATGTTTCTTAAATATCAGTGATTATTTTGTCAAGTTGGCAAATAACTAGTTAGCACATAAAGTTTTTGTTACAAAGTTTGTGAATTCAATTCCTTTTTTAGTTTTGGATCTTCGTAGTGGTACGGAATCCACTTCAAACTGTATGTCGTAGTTTAATGAGCCCGCGT
>JAPDSC010072289.1:284946-335643 GCA_026290005.1 Latrodectus geometricus
AGCATCTCAGTCATCAGTTGTTAATCCTTTCACTATAAATAGGGTTTGCTTATGTTTACTTAGGAACTAAAACAATTTCAAGTACGAGGCTCACATTTCATTAAAAATTCATTTAAATAATTATCAATGAATTTTTTGTACACCCACATATGATAATGTGTTTATATATAATGTGATAGGCATGTGATTTTGGAGCATTGAATTTAACCCAGCAGACACTGTTGAAGTACGGGTTCTGCGGTTATCTGGTTGGGTATTTTCCTCACATGAATATGTAGAGCCTACTATGAAATGTCTTCGGAGAACACTCGGCAGATATATATATAACTTCTGAACAAGTTTTTTTTAACAAAATAAGTAAAAATATAAGCAAACATAAAAGCTCAAACCAAACAATAATTTTTTGATTACAGAAAAAGTAACAAGATAGAAAAAAAAACCCATATACATAATTAAGAATAAAAGAAATTCAAAATACAAAAAAATTAAGAGACTAATTTAGTTAATATTGAAATGATAAACAAGAAATTCAAGAAAAATACTGAGAAAAATTTTAAATAAAAGTTTATTCTGTTTCTAATAAGAAAAACAAAGGAGAAAAAAATTGTGTTAAGATATATAAATATATACAAACTCAAATTCACTTAAAAAATCCGATGCAAAAAAATTTTTTTATTATCTATAAAAATAAATCATAAAAATGAATGTACTATACAGACTAATAATATCCAATAAAATAATATTTTATAAAATTAAATTCTCTCATATTTTGTAAAATATTTATTTCATTTCAAATATTTTTTTAGCAATGTTATTAAAATAAATGTTATGTTTTATTTATAACAACCATAAAGAGTCTAACTTAAATAAATTTATAGAACTCATTTTAATGTGTTTCTCTATAATGTGCTGTTTTGTTTCTTTTATCAGCACCATAAGCAAATTTATAAGATAAGATAGACAATTTTACAGACAATTTTTAATTAAATGTCTGATGTGAATTTCAAAATCCTGTTTTAAAGTTACGACAATTAAATATTAAGATACTGGTACTTTTTTTTGAATTTTTCCCAGGAGATGCAGCTTTCAAAATGAAGACTTAATTTTAATTCAGCATTGAATGATACTATATGTATTTTGATTATCATATGTGGGTGTACAAAAAATTAAGTAAAAATCTTTTTTTATCATTTTTATTAATAGAACTATAGATCAAAGGTAAATGAGTGGGAGTTGTCAAAGATTTAATATATAATATGAAGCTGTACAATTTGTTTCATTAATCTCTTTCCTTTATAAACAAACATCTTAAAATTTTTACGCATTGAAGTCTTGTCAGAATAGAACAATTTCATTTTCACGCAGCGAGTTATGAAAAATAAAGAATTTATTTAAATTCGGAAAACTTTACAATTCGAGAAAGAAAGATCAAAACCAAATTGATCTCAATTTTAAATTATTATTGTCCTCTATGAAAAGAAATATTTGTGATTTACGCAGAGTAATCATAAATATTTTAAATTATATATATGCAGAGTAACTGAGATTCTTAAACCAAAGCTATTTATTTATCTGTTATTGAGAAAATTAACTGTTATAACTTTGTTATAACGGATAATAATTTATGTTGGCATTCCCAACGTGATTAGATTTGGCAAGAATTTCTAATGCGATTCCCAATATATTACGAATATTTATAATTGCTTGACACTATCAGTAATTTTTTATTCAATATACAAATATAATGGTGTAAAAGTAAAGTGAATTTGATGCTTTAAATGTAAATATTAAATTAATTTAGTAATTTATCATTAAGAAAATTAGGTGTGTCTAAAAATGACGAAATTTAAGAAAATTGTAATTTGATATTCAAGAATTTATTAATAAGAAAAATTAGGTGTTACATAAAATAGAATTTATTAATATTTTTAGAAATATATATTTCAATTATTTTAGGTGGTACAAAATTTTAATTATTAATAAGCAAATTTTGTGTTATAAAAAATGGTAAAATAAAAGAAATCCCAAAAATGTCATTTTAAAATTCGAACATTTTTTACCAAGCAAATTTAGATGCAACAATTAATATATAAAATTTAAAAAATAAACACAAAATTTAATTTAGGTTTTCAAAAAAAAATTTGAATTATAATCTTCCAGATTGTAGGAAAAATAATACTAGAAAGAAAGTTTAACTACTTTTTTTCCAAAGTTTATTTTTGAAGTAACTAAATAAATATTAATTTTTAGCATCAAACTTTAACAATTGGTAGAATTTTTTAAGTTTCATTTTTCTTCGCTTATAATGCCAAAACGAATAAAAATGGAAATTTATTCAACATGAAAGAGAAAAAAGTGAGTGAAAAATTTTATGGCACATAACTCTGTAATTTGTGAACATGTATTTTTATTTCATGTAATCAAGCTGCTCATAAAATCAATATTTTAAAACCAAAGGAGAGATTTTCATAAGTCACGAATGCCTCAGAAATTAGAATTCCAAAATTAATAACAGATTTAGGAATTTTCAAATCATTAGTCTTAAAACATAATGAAGAACTTCTCATTAAAGACTAATCCGTGAGTTTTATTGAATATTAGCACCTACGTATTGTAATTATTATTCGAAAAGTATCCTAACTTTTAACTTTTCAAACAACCAGAGTACTCAAAAATACTTCAAAATCACTTTGAATATATATAACATGAAATATTAATTCAAAAATCAAATGATATTGATTGCCAAAAAATAGCAATAAATATCAACAAAATGCATGTCAATTGTCAAATCTAATTTGTTCGTCAAATTTAAATTATAAATCTAAATTTATAAGAAAAAATTTAAAACAATTAGAGTTGAAAAGAATTAAAAATAAAATTAATGAAATTGTTGCTCTTTTGATTATTAAGATTTTAAATACGCTTTGATTATTAAGGGATAATTCTGTTTTTCATATTCTGTTATATTTACAATCGGAAAAATTAATAGAAATGTAAACACCACCCAACAAAAAATAATTTTTTAATATATATTTACATTGTATTTTAAAATTTAAGTTAAAATTTTATTAAAATATCCGTAACCCCCTATATTTCACTCCGTGATTCTTCAAGTTAAAACAACAAATACTGAGGGATATATATGTTCTTTCTTAATTTTTTTTTTCATTTTTACCGTATTGTACTCTGAAAATTAATTCTATAATAGCATTGTGTATAATGTAATGTTTCTTAGTAATACATAGTTGATGCAATCAATTACGATTTTGAAATTTCAAGAATTATTCTAATAAATTGCACTGATTCGATACAGATAATATGCCTTACTTATTTTGGTTAATAATGTAGTTTAATATAGTTATACCACTAAAATTATGCCAAAAATACAATGCCATAACTTTCTGTAGTGGCAATGGCATTCAGTGTGGATCGCAGTCAATAAATACTCTGTTTAGCGACACCAGTGATACTTGTTTCAAATTCTGTATATATAATTGTCTGGGCCCCAAAACATATCAAAATAAAATAAAATAAAACAATAATTTATTAACCTAGTACATTAATTTAAAGTTGGTTTTTGAATATTTTTGTATTAAGATTCTTCACTTAAAATTTCATATAGTCTTATGCATATCAAAACGAAATCTTCCAAAAAATGATATTAAAGAATATAATAGAATTCAGTTACGTTTCCTTAAAGCAAAATGTAAGGATTTGTTTTGTCAAAAGACATATAATATTAATAATCCATCTAAGTAAAGGATTCTTATTTAAATAGATGGTAGTTAAAATTATAATTTAGTTCCATTATTATTTCCTATATCATAATTTTAGATCTTTCTGTAATTAGATTTCATTCAATAACTTAGTTTTGAGCTATGTTTCTCTTTTCTCTTGAGCAATCCATAAAAAAATCAGCTAGACAAACCACAAAGCGATATAATACCTTTTTATGAAGCCTTAATATGAATCGGCCTGGTCTGCTACCACACAATGCATCTTTCACTCAAAAAAAAAAAGTAGTCTTTGAACACATATAAAGACGTCCTATTCTTCCCCCATTATTTAGTAGTCGATGACATTAATTCACTTCACTTCTTCCTTCTCTTTTCCTTGTATTGAAGGAAAATGAAGTGGCAACGCCTTCGTCTTGGACACATGAAGAAGATGGTCCAAGACGATGCGTGATTTATATTTTCTCTTGCCAGCCTGTTAAGTGTTCTCTCACCATTTATCAAAGTATCTGACTAGCCGCACGAAAGAGTTCTCCGGATACTGGCTTTCATTTGGGAAACCGTTCCGAAATATTTTTCCCGAATAATTCCTCAAGCCGAATAATTCCCTGCTGCTTTCACGTTAGAGTTCGTCAGTGCTTAATAATGGAGATGATTAGAAAAGTATAGAAAATTCAGCGAAAGCGTACAATAAATGTTGCGTATATCATTGATGTAATGTAGCTTGCATTTTTTATTAAGGAATTATGCGAAGCATTTATGTTTGGATCATATTTAGAAGTGGTCTATTGTGTTATAGTATTGTCTGTATAGATGCTAATTTAGATGTGTCTTGGTACATATCGTATGTTTTATTTATTTACCTTTTACATTTCATCTGTATTCCTCCTCAGTATATCTTGAACTTTAATCCGTGTTATTTCTCTTTTATTTGTATAATCTATTTTACATTTAAAAGAGAAATTAATTAGAGGTCAATAATTTATCTGCTTCTTATAGTTAATTTAGAAAGAGGAAATATGCAAAAGTATTTATTTAAAGTGAATTTCAAATCTTTGCGTTATAAATATATTTTTTTAATTAGAATTAAAGTAATAATTGTTTCATAAAAGTAGCAGTGTCATTTATTTGTTTCTTTCAGAATTAAACTATTCATTTATTTAATTTTAACCTATACTCAATGCTTAGAGCATGTATTTTTACAGCTAGTAATTTAAGTGCATAAACTGGCTAGATATTTTTTGAATAAAAAATAAATAATTGGAATTAAAACGAAAAACATTTTTTCAGTTTAATTCCAATTGAAATGCTATTAATATCAGTCTATTAAATAGACGGATATTAATACCATTTAAATTTATTGCAGAATCGATAACATTTATTGCTTAATAAATTTTAGACTCCCTGATCTTGCGTAATTTCTGATTTAAATTAAAGTATGCAATTCACTATTCTTTTGATTTGTAACAAAATGTTTGATTTATAACAATATTTTTCTGATTTATGATTTTTTCTGATTTGTAATAATAACGTTAACTTTGAAGGTGATGAATGTTTTACACTTAACCATAACGAACTACTGATGTCCTTTTAAAATGTATAAAAAGAAAAAAAAATGTGTAAGTGCATTGAAAAAGAAAAGGTATAGTTCGATTTTAATTTCCCTTTAAAATAGTGAAATTAGTTTCTGAAGTTTGAGTTCCTATCTATTTATAATTATTGCTAAAAAATTATGAAATTTTACTTTTAGGAAAAAATAATATACCTAAGCACTCACCAGTTTAAAAATTTGTAAATCATAATAAATTTTTCAAATGAATAAAACTGCCAGAATACATTTAAAATATATTCTTAGCCGCACTTAAATTTTACTATTTTAAAGTACTTTCATTGTGTTTATAAATAACGTGATTCCTATAAAAATACCTATACAATAAAAATGTACAAATTTCACTCTAATAATATAAAGCATTTCAAGAATAATTATTTTAAAAATAATTGCTGTTCATACCAATTACTTTTATAGCTAAAATTATTTTTAAATTAACTAAAGTTGCGCTATTCCGCCATCCTTCTCATGACGGTGGAATAATGCAACTTTTTTAAATAAATAATTAACCAATCAAATGATTTTTATAAATATCTCTTTAATCAATTATAAATAGTTATGAAGCATGATCTTAACAACGTGTGATTTCACAATATCATGGGAATCAATTGTATTCCAAAAATAAGATTAATTTTTTTAATGAAAAATGCAGAGTTTTTAAACTTTTCATCATAGAATGAGCTTTTTATTTTATAGTATAAATAGATTTTTATTTAATATATAGCCTGGTTTAACATTACTCTTTACTTAGAATTTTGTAATAAGAATAGCGTTTACACGTAATGAAGTGTATAACTGTGTGAATACAAAATTTTGAAAAAATTAATTGCATAAGTGAGAAATGTCATCGATAAAGCAAATAGAATGCCTCTGTATAATAATGAAAATTTTAATGAAGATATTGCTTATATTAAAAAAACATTATTGAGAAAATGTATTTCCCATATACAGTATCCGATTAATCCAGTTTTTTTTTTCCTCTCAAACATACGCAGACAACTTTTGTGTTAAAGCTTATGTCCTTTCTTAGGAAGGAAGCAAAAAGAAATTACTTACATGTCATTATATTTATACCTAGACTCACGCAGAAAAAAAAATTAATTCTTATAATTTAACTTCCCACGCTGATAATCTTAACTGCTGATGGCAGTTGTAAGGCATTTGGATATCTACCTCGAAATACCTTCCGAGAGAATTTTCCATAAATAGTGAGACCGTGTCTGAAGAGAGAAAACTCCCAATCACTCACCTCTACGAATTTTTAGGTAGAAATGCAATATTCATTACTATTGTTTAATAATATTTAGAAACAATGGCGTAAGTTTCCACTCAGAGAATTTAGTTTCATCATGTTCGACTGGTAGGAACCAGTCGAACATGATTATATAATAATCATGTTCGACTGTTATAATTATATTTTCCTTGCCACTGAAATTGGTTGAGGCATATTGTCTGAAATGCACAAGAAATAAAACTCAACTTTTCCACACCGTAGGGGATACCCTGAATTTTTAATGTTGGTACCAGATTGTCTTTCAGGAAAGCTATCTATAGATAATAACCTGTGTAGACATGTCACAAAGGAAGAAACTCGGAAAACTAACTACTTAAGATACAAGTTCTAATTTAATAAATCTGCTGCAAAAAGTAAAAATGCAGCACCTGGCAACAATGAATGAAATCAAATCTGTTGCCTTCCTCTTGGAAGACCATAGTTTTAGCACAATGTCACGATATCGTAATGAATTTTTCGATTTTGTGGTTTCAAAACTAATACCTCAAAAATATTAGTTTTGAAACCACAAAATCGATATTACAACAGCCGAAATATACTGGGCAACTTTTATTAGCATCTACTTTTATTAACAACTTCTCATGGAACAGAACTTTTCATGGGTAGTTCACTAGATTCACACTTTCTTGCCGCAAAAAAAAAAAAATCCCTTTTCGAAATTTCTTTCTTTGTGAGAATATGCATGTATGAATGAAAAATCTATTTTGCAGTGTTAAAAAGCGACGAGAATTGTGAAAGCTTTAAACTAGGCTAGTGTGATACCTTTTTATTCTAACTTGGCGCTTTCTGAATATCATCTGTTTCCAATTCCGTCAGCTTCAAAATTTTCGAGAAGCTTGAAGATCAGCAATCCAAGATATTAAAAAAATATTAAAATGCTTTACATACAAAAATTCCTTATATTAAAACCTGAAAAATAATAACAGGCAAAAAGAATTTCCTCTAAATAGCATCATTATTTAAAATAAACAGCCAGAAAGATTATTTTCAGACTGAAAATGGAAAAGAATTTTGAGTTATTTGTGGTTTAAATGGTAGTGTTTAATGTAACAAATGTTTTTTTGAATCTCCAATTTTAATTGATAAATATTTGAAATATAAATTTTTATAAAAAGTATTTTACAAGAAACTAGGACTTGATAAAAATATATATTAAATATTTATGAAAAAATTTACTGAAAAGAACTATTTATTACACACATAAAATTATTCATTGCTTCACTAATCATATAAGCTTAAAAATCATGAAATCTTAGTAATAGTTTTATAAATATAGTAACATATTTATTCCCACTTTTTTATTTTTCAAATGTCAAAATCATTTTTAAGAAAAATTGTTATTACACAATTATTTGCTTTCCTTTCCAAATGTAAATATTTTAAAAATATCTGAATAAAAGAATGTCAAGTTTTACGATAACATCAAACGTAATTCGTTCATACAAAAGTAATTAGGTCAAATCGTTATTCTGGAAGTGTCAATCAAAATTTCTCAGAAATTCAAGTTATTTATTTTCCTCGGAGATCAATTTTCCGATGTCCTCCAAGCACTCGATCCAAAAACAATCTCCTCTAACCTTTCCATGTGTGTTGTCACATGTCAATCCTGGCCACTCTATCACCTCATCCTGATCTGTTGACAAGCTGTAATATAAATAGCAGAAGTGATCCTGACAAGCGACCAATGATGACGCGAATCTACATCTTCCTTCCTCTATCATCCTTTCTTCACCTCCGAATTCTCCACTGGCTCCCTAAATTAATGCGCATCTTTTCTAGAAAATGAACATCAAGCAGTGAATGGTAAGGTAAGAACAAGCTATAAAATTGATTTTCTTATATGAGGTCCATTCATATTTGGAAATATCATTCATATCATATTAAGCAACTCAATTATTTTCTTTAGAAATGCTAGCTATGCGTGAAATATTATTTTATTTATGAAAATAGACCATGCGCTCAAGCGACCTAAATCGACGGTCTGGTCAATAAATGGTATGTGATTTTAACACATATTAAATAAAAGTGTATAATTTAAAATGCCAATATATTTACTATCTAAATTTACAAAACAATCCATCTAACATGTAAAGGAAACATTCAAGGGTACTTTTAGATGCAAGGATAATAAATCTGAGCAATTCTATTCCTTAAATCAGACAAAATGAAGAAGAGCATGTTTGTTTGTTGCTAATAATTTCACTGCACTTACAACTCTATTTTGTTCATAATTAAGTGTGCTCTATTGTACTTTTCATGAGTGAAAAATACAAACTGCTGTTTATGTGTGTATGTGTCATCACCATATTATACCATGGACTATATCTAGATTTGACTTTCAATATGATTTACTTATTCTTTTAAAAATTCCTGTAATTTAAAAAACATATCAACCAATATACAATGTAACTTATTTGAATTACTTATAAAACATACAACATACACCAAATGTGTTTAAAGAATCATCAGTTATTTTTCAATTTATCACTATAATATAAGTTAATCAAATCAATAAAACATTAAAATCAAATATCGAATAGTTCATAAATTATCAAATAGTCCATAAATAAATGTATTTCTTTAATTCAAAGAGTTTACTATCAAAGACTTTTAGAACAGCAATTATGTAGTCTATAACATTGCTCAATCAAAATTTATTGTTTAATAAATAACACATTAGCACGATATCCAGTTGAAATAATATGTTTCATTCCCTTAATGATCAATTTATAATACCATTAAACATTAAGGTATTAACTTATACGAGATTTGACAAAATCCTTTATAAAAATTAACAAAACTAAAAGTACAGTAGTGTTCACCTGCTGATTTTGTTGCTTAAACAAAAATATTTTTAATTTAAAATCAGTTCTTACTATGAATTTTATTTTTATATAAGCACTTATTTAAAACATTTTAAATGTATTTTAATTTACTGCTTAATGTATAGCTTAACTACCAAAGGCTGTTATACACTAATCCTTGATAGCCTTAGTCCGTTAGGCTATCAGACAATGCTTAAATGTCCTTGTTGGAATTTGAATAGACAGTGTAAATTATAACTCATACAAGTTGTAAAAAATTTAATCTCCACTACATAAATTCTCTTCCTAGAGAACTTTACTTAAATATTGAGAATTATTCCCTATTGAAGAAAGAATATCAGGAAAACTCTCAAGCACCTTCCCTGACAGATATGCTCTTACACGAAAAATAGATGTTGTACATCTATCTTCCATTTAACAGTGACTGGAATCAAATCCGGGACCTTAAGCTTTAAAGAGTCTTGTACTACAAATAGGCCACGGTGAGCCTCAGATATCTTCATTAAAAAAAAAAGCATTTTCAATGCAAAAGATTAAAAAGCATTTTTAATACAAAAGATTAAAGCATGCACAAATGCAACGTTTTGAAATGTATAACATACGACTATATTGCTTGATGTACAGATTTATGATGCTTTTTTTCAGAACACAAATCTATAAACAGCAAAATGTTTTATTAGATTACTTTCAGAAACGTGAGTGCTATTATTATATAAATCAAAATAATTACAAAAAATTTTGTCAGTGGAAGAAATAAAATATTTAAACATGGTTCTAGCATACAGGTTTTTATTTTATTTTCACAACATTCTATTAACAAATTCACTAGTTATTTCAAGATATTTTTTATAACCAATGGAAGATAAATTTTAGTTCCACTTTAAGCCCTTTATTTACCTAAATAATAAATAGCTCAAACACATTAGACAAATCTCAGCAAAACACGAACTACTTAAGCCATTAAAAATCTCTATTATCGGTTTTCTAGAAATAAATGTCTGTTTAATACAAGAACAAAACCTAACTAATACTCTTTCTTTTCCAATGCATTAACTTTCAACGACAACAAAGCTTTTATTCTTTAGAATCCAAAAAACAGCGATAACCATCAACTTTCACTATCTATGGTCATTTCGCAGTCCATGCAAATGGTGTCTCACCTGTGTGGTGGGCCCAAAAATATGGCATTATTTCACGCACCTTCGGACAGGAGAGGCCAAATATATGCAAAATATGTCTTAGTATGTCAATTTCTGGAGCCGTAACGGAAGAGTTATGCAGGCGTGAAAGAATGTAAATCAACGTTGATCAAAAAACTGATGGGGCGGAGCTTGAAAAATGGGGCTTGTCACTAGGAATGTGATGGAAAGTTCACCCAGGGAGAGGGAAGCATGAGGGATGATTGAAAAACACGGTTACAGTCTTGGGTAGGTCGGTGGATCAAAAGCTGGAGTCGAGCACAATGGCATTTTATTCGTTTCCTTTAGGAAAATACCCCATCTCCAGGTAAGTTTTTATTTTTAGGTATCATAGAAATGTCATTTATTTTGTTTTCCACTCCAAGATTAAAAACTTTTTTCCAAGATCAAAAAATTGTGCCTCCCACCTTCAAGCCAAGTGGAAACAAGTATTTATTTTTTAAGCAAAGTAAAAAGAAACCATTAATATTAAAAGTCGATGAAATAATCATTTAAATGATGGCATCTTACTTAAACTTCAGTTGACATCTGAAGTTGATGGCAACTGAAGAAACTAAGAAACATAAATTTGAATAGAAAACAATGTACATAAGTATTATGGTTTGAACTTATTTATTTAGCTAGCTTGATGCTACCCCTACACCATATATATATGTAGCTTTTCGCTCTCCTAACGCACAGGTCCGAGGTTTTATCTCCTCGGGTATTACAAGATCGACTCAGTCTTTCATCCCTACAGTGGATCAATAAAATTGGATACCAAGCATGCTTGGGAACTAAATACTGGGGGTTTCACGTTAGGCTGACCAGCTAGCCGGTACGTATGCTTCGCCCTCCAGAGCCCTCGGTCAAGGAAACAGATGTGGGCACTGTTGGCCTTGACTCTCCGATGGGCTGTCATGCCCATTTACTTTGATGTATATGTATATAAATTCCTTTGAGTAATTTTGAAGTAAATAGTCTGGTGATTTTTATCCCACTTCATGCACAAAGAACACTCAGCAAAAGAGGAAAAAACATTCCGTATTGCTTTATTTAGGAATCTCGCCGAATAAAACTTCATTGTATTTTAATACATTTATTAACCATTCTGTTGTGGGAATAAGTCAGGTTTCAGTTTTAAAGTACTACTTTTAGAGAGCCAATTTCATGCAAAAACATAGATGTGTTTCAGAGTAATGTTTTGTTAAAAAACATTTTTTGATTTTGTTCAAGGAAACTGCCAAATGTATAGAAATATTTATTTTTACATAGCATGGTCTACTACGGTAAAAACAAAATCCCGTGGAAGGTATGATTTTGAAGAGATAAGAAAGTTATTTATTATTCAGAAGTACTCAATATCTCTTATTCATTTTAATCTTTGTTTTTATCCATACTATTAGTTAAAAATTGTACACAACAGTAATCGGTATTTAGTACGACTATTTACGATAGTTTATCCCCATTTCACTCTATCTGGCAGAGTCAGTTCATTGTGATATTTAGCTGGGTTTTTCTTTTCTTTTTTTTTTTTTAATAATGTTACTTTTTAAAGTTATAACTACTTGACATCATGATTGCGAAATTGGTTTTTCGTCGAAGTGTATCGGCTATGTAGTAAGAGATGTTTATTAATCCCTTGAAAACGCTGTATATCTTGTCTAGCTGTGCTATTAAAGGAGTACCACACCGAATACTCTAAATTGTAATTCACCTTCGATTTTTTTTAAGTCATCCTTCAGTCAAATAAAGAATATGTATTCTTTGTTTGGTGCTTCAAAAAGTTCTTTATTCAGAGCCTTTTTTACTTGTCACAATAGACTATTCTGGTGTGTTTTTTTTTTTTTTTTTAAACTTTTGTCAGAGAAAATCCAGCTTTTTTTTTCCAATCCGTTTCGTGCAAACAATATTTCGTTTCTATTTATTCTATTTTATTTCGATTTATTAGTTGCTATAGTCTCCCTACTTTTAGAATTATCTAATACAATGAAAGTACATAACTACAAATATTAGAGAAGTGTAAATCGAGACCTTAAAATATACATTTTCTGAGATTTATTTTATGAAAGTTTAAATACTTTTAGCAAACTAAAAATTGTAGGAGGGCATTGTGAATAATAGACGAAAAGTGAATAAATAGCTACAAAATTCTACATTTATAAAGTTTGAACATATAGTTTACTATCCCTAGCGGTGTCCAATATTTAACGTTGGAAGTTAAAGTGAACTCTTGAAGAAAAGGAAACTAGTAAAAAATACAACATCAGAGAAAGAAGCCTTGTAGTTTAAGAAGCTTACAGAAGCCTTATAGAAAATCTTGTATTTTCATAAAAATCTTTGAAAAGTACTTAGATCCACTTACTATTATATCCACAATATGTTGCAAATTCGATTTCCATCATTCCTAAAGGTCAATTTCCTTTAAGTTGTTGTAAAATTAAGGAAAAAGTTTCTATTGAAAAATAATTTCTCCTAAATTCAAAACATATTTCTTATCCATTGTATTTTTTTATTAAGAAAAAATAAGCTGTTATTGAAGATTAAAAAAAAATTAATCCCAGAATTTTTTTCTCGATATTCTAACTATTTTCCATGATTAATTGTTATGAAAGAAAATTTCCCTTTCGCCTGACTAAATGAAAAATTTAAGTAAAATTGATTTGAACACCAAGTCTTTCACACTGAAAATTATTTCAAACATTAGGCAAGTTTAAATATATTGAGAATAAAATTATATGATTTATGAGTCTGTTTTTCCATATTCAAGCTTAGTTCTTTTCATAGACTTCCTTCGGAATGCTGTTAACTGGAAGTTTTAACCAAGGCGAGTTATTACTCGAAAATTTATTCCTCAATATTTCACACGTATATTTTCCCTTGCCTTATGTTTTGTTGATACGAAACAGAAAGTTTTCACACACATTATTCTTTTACATTTATATTTTGCTTATATTCTTTAATTTTGCCATTTCTTGTCTTTAAACACATTATTGTTCTATAATTTGTTATTCCTCTCTCTTTACATTATTTTTTTTTCAGTATTTTTACTTGCTTTTGTTTAAATATTTCTTAAAATATGTATCAATAATATACACTATACAAACATATAATTTTGAAATGTTATTTCAATATGTAATTCATTTATATTTTAAAAATATAAACAGAACCTATCACATTCTGCTAAATGCATTCTAATGATAATTTCTGGAGAATCATCATTTGAATGCATTGTGAAAACTAAGAAACTAGGTATTATAATACAACACGATCCTTATATCCTTATTTTCTTCAATTTAATTTATATATATATATATATATATATATATATATATATATATATATATATATATATATATATTATTATTACATAAATTCACATTCGGTCATACTATTACTATATCAACTGTAATATTTAAACACATTTGAAGCATATTTCGCATTTTTCCTCTCATATTTATTTATCACTTTATACATATTTAAATTTATTTTATTTCAATTATATTTCTTATCTTAAGCAACATACACATACAAACGTATACATCTGTCTAGTAATCCCACAAATAATTTGATACTGTGTAATGGACAGCCTGTCAATCGATTGTCATCAAAAATCTTTCAAATATATACTGTTTATGAACTTCTAGGAAGACAGTTCATAGATAATAAGTCATATTTACATATAGCAATGGAGAAAACCAGGAAAACTACTAAGCACCCATACATAACGAAATTCTATCAAAAAAGTAACTCTCCTTTTCGCTAATTCAAGAGTGGTTGAGATTCTCCTAGGTGAATCTGTGTTGTGGGCATCTTAATGGCAGAGTGCCATTATGAGACATTTTAGTTTTCATCTCGTAAACTCCTTTTCATCGATAACAGGCCGTATTTACGTATCGCAAGTGAGATTCTGAAAACTCCCAAGCATCAACCTTGCGGAAGTGCAAAAGACAGAAGTGTAACATCCATCTTCCGTTAATTAACAATGATTAGGATCAAGCCCAGGACATTAAATATGCTATGATGAGCGCTCTCCTACCATTAGTCACGATTCCCTTAACGGATCACTAGGACCTTGACATTTTGGTATTTAAAATTAGTCTTCAGATGTTAGAACCACCGATACCCCTTTGTGCTAAGCAACATTGACATGTAAGGAGAAATTGGCATGGCATAATTATTCACCCTTTGTATAATGATGACAGAATTTACGAAAGCCATGAAATATTCATACAGTTTCGATAGATCTGCCTCCATGATAATGAATTTTAAAATGCAGTTCTTATGTGTGATATACTTGAAAAAGCTTTCATAGAATGCAAATGTTTTTGGTTTTGTCAAAACTTCACTTTGCTATTTTTCTTTCGTTGTTCTACTGTTACTGGGACCGAACCCTGGACTTTATGTGCCGAAGAGTTCTATTCTACCATTGATCCACTTGCAGGCTGTACTCGCATTTTAAAACTCCCAAGCCCCTACTTCGACAGATGATTTGTAGAAAAAGAGTTTACAATAAAAACAATACATCCATTTTATGCAAGCAAGAAATAGAAATAAGGTTGCACTTGACTACCAATAATTCAAAACTCCTCCAGAAGTTGTACGCACATATTCAGTAGTTTCCACCATTAATTCAATAAATTTCTGTTGAAACAAAATTCATTCTATAAAACTGTTATTTTTTGAATGTTGAATTTCTGTGATTGAATCCAACTATTTGAGTTCTGAAGAATCATTTAAGTACTCTTTTTTTCTATAATTTAAAAAAAAGTGCACAGTTATTGATTTTTAAACTATATATTTCTGTCACAACGTTACGGGAAACATGATCCAAACATACCACACTCTTTCACCCGTTCTAGAGTATATCAATTATAAAGAAAAGGATAGTAATTTCTAAATAAAGGAATAAAATATATATATAAGTCGAAAGCGAAATGATCTTGGTGTAAAAATAGTATCTAATAAAGGTAATTTCTCTTTATTTTCTACCAGAAAAATAACAGTGTATACGTTCATTGCTTCAATTAAACGCAGTAGATTTTGCAATTACTTTTAATCCGAAAACATGGATGTTATTATATATATAGAGTATAATCGTCTTTTTCTTCTGAAAAATCACGTTGTCATGTGGTATTTATTCGCACCTACCATCCTACGTGCTCTTAGAAATAGAAGGAACGAAACCCAGTTATAGATGGGTAATGATTCACTATGTTACCATGTTTCTTTCCTGTTAATGTATTGTTTGAGTATTCCTTATATAAAAGATTTGAGTAACTGCTTTTTTAGAACATTTGAATTCATGCAAAATGTGAAATCCCAAATAAATATTAAAATATTTTATGTTTAGATACTATATTACACTCATTACACGCATGAGATTAGCTTAATCTTAGCTTCAACATAAATAAATACATATTTTGAAGCTAATTTTTTATAATAAATAAGTATTCTGTATTTATCGAAGTTATAAAAAGAAAAAAATACTCAGTTTTACTTCATGAAATTTATAAAAACTTTCATCAAGTTCGTAAATTATTGTTATATATATTAACATTAACGGTTGGTTCTCAGAATACACCTTTTTCAAATTTCCTTAGCGAGAAAGGTTCATAATTGCGCTGAAGTAAGCGAAAAATGCTAAAACATGGATGCAGCCGCCGTAACCCGTTCTCACTCTTTTGTAAGAAAGGTAATGAGTTCGATATCAGACCCAGCAGAGCGTTTCTAGAGTCCTCTTTGATGTTGTGGAGAGGGGAGTTCTATCTCCACCTTGTCACTTCATCCTAGCTGAAAAGGTTCTAGGTTGGTACATAGCAAGAAACGTATGTTGCCGATTGTTTTAAGGGAAACTCTATCTTAAGCCGAATTGCCAGCTGAGTAGGCAGCGCTTTGGTCTTCAGTAGATGTAGGAGTAAGAAATCCACTTTGTAACCCTTGTTTTCATATGCAAAATGAAACCCCAGAATAAATAAACCGGCACAAAATGCTCCTTGGAATAAATAGCCTAAAATAAAAGAACACGGAATAAAATCAACGGGTCAAAAAATCTAAAATTATTCGTTACTATGTAAGAAGAGTGCAACTAATATTTTGATGCCATATTAGGGAAAATATTTTATTTAATTCTTCCATCAGCGTCAAACTGAAGGATTTCTCAGTCTATTCTATCTATATAAGAAAGTTTAAAAAATCTTTTTTACGTTTTAAGAATATTCTAATGTATTTTAATTACATCTATTTTGAAAAGACCGCAAGTAGGCATTTTTCTGATCGTGCTTAGATCGAAATTGGGTATTATTTAATAATTTAATCTTATTTTAAGGATCTGCAAATACTTAAATGATGTGTTTAAACTTTTCTAGCTTGAAATATCATTTCTATATTAATGTACATCCTTTGCTTCCCACGGCACCGTCAGAGCAACAAAGGAGCTCGTTTTACGAGTTCGTGAGTTCGACCTCGATTTCTTTAATGATTCCGAATCCATTTCAAAAGGAAGATTTTAGTAGGGTTGTCAAGAAGAGAAAATGATTTCGTAGAAATAAAACACTTTTTCAAAATATTGCCTAGGCGGGATAATCTTTAAATAACTCTTTTTTTCTTCAGTTAGTCTATTTTTTCAACTATTATTTTGTAAAAATAGCCTTCACAATTCCATTTGAAGGATGAATATTTAATTTGCAATGTCTAAAAGAGTTTCTAACAATATCATATCTTGAGATTGCTTGTAACATTGACTAATAAAAAAATGGTTGTAATCGTTTTAAAATTTAGATTTTTTTGTTATGAAAATACACATTCTTCGCTTTATGATTTTCTGTTCTGTTTTAAATATACCTTATTAAATTTATTTCCTGAGTTTTATAAGAAGAATAATTTTTTAAGAAAATATTGAATACATTTTAACGAAATATACACAATTAAAAAGTTCATAATCTAAAAGTTCTGTGGGTTGGTTTCTAATACATTCATCTTTTACAAAATAGTCATTGCATCTTGACAAGCTAACGCCAAAAGCATTGATTTTTCAGAAAAATATAAATTACTTTATTTTTTGATATTAGAATAACATTTTTATTCGATTTATATCGGCAAATTTATTACTAAAATACTTGCATTCAATACAAATTTACAAAACTGGGATTATATTTTCCAGTAAAAAATAGATTAATTACCTTTAAAAAGTCAAAAATTCTTAGCATTAAATTTGTATTTTAGGTGAAATGATTCTTTAAAGGGATTTTTTTTCCATCATGCTTGTAACTTTTCTCGACATTATTCTAGATTAATTGAAGTTATCACAAATTTAATTTTCTGTTATTTATCAAAAATTTTTTTTAATTTCACATGAAAATATATTATTTTATATGATATTTTATACATATAAGTATTTTTTTTTAATATTTAAACAAATAAGTTAATAAGTTTAATAATGTTACAAAAGATATTTTAATCTTTTAAGTTTTATCATTAAGTTCATTCATTTGATTTTTACAAAAACCTTTCTGACTCATCCTTGCCAATTCTTGAGTCACTTACAGGTAAATAGAGAAAAATGACGTCACAGAATCGGGAGAACGAGTACATATGCAAATGATTCTTCAATCAAAACTTTACAGTACCCTACTTTTTCCTTTAGCAGTGACGCAGCTCTTTCAAAAATTTGTAAGCGAAAAAGTGAGTTTCCCCCCTCACCAACGCACCCCTCCCTTCAGCTGCCCAAGTTCCGAAACATCCTCCGTGTCTTCGGTTTCCCTTTTCCTTGCCGCACCCCCGCCCCCCTGAGGAGGTCTGCGCCGGCGCCAGAGTTTGACGAAAGTCGAATTCCTATTGACCGAGACGCGGAAAAAGAAAGCTATCCTGAAATAGTGAGGGATGCTTCGGACAGATGGCGCTCGCGAACAGACAGTCCTAGACCCACCCCCAGTTCTCTATTGGATGGCCGCCGAATGCTCGCTCATTCAGTTGGTGGCGAGCAAAGCTTACGGCTGATCTTCGAAGTTGTCGCCACTGTTTCTCCTGTTTGGCCCGCACTTTTCAGAAAAGGTCAGGGTGATTCAGAGTTCGGAGCAAACTGAAAAAAACCTCTCGACCGGCAAGCAGCAATTACTTCTGAAGCGGGATTTCTCTTCTTTTTATTATTTATTTGTTATTTTTTTAATTTCAAAAAGCATGCATGACATTAGGAGTGACTTTCAATATGTACTCCCTGGATAGGGTGTGAGTTTTTTTATTTTATTTTTTTTTTAAAACATTCTTTTGGATTGTTTGGGACTTCCGTATATTCTAGGACATTTTCTTTTCTCGAATCAGAACTGTATGTGAATGACTTTCTGTTAGATATTTGGATATTTTGCAGCGGGATCGGTATGTATATATATTTTTTATTCATTTTTTTCTTTATGAAAAATTTTAAAAGTTTTTCCTGTGTGACTACTACTTTATTAAAGCTGTTAATAATTTCTTTTATTTAATGTTTTTCCATTTAATTCATCTAATTTCTATTAAGTATAAATTCATTACACATTTTGAATTATTATTAAAACCTGAAATGGAATATAAAAGAAATCAATTATTTTTAAAATCATAGTAATTTATCATAAAATATTCTATGTTGTCAATTTATTCGAATATTGTGAAACTGATCATATTATTATTTTTGCATGCAACTAATTTTCAAAATTTTTGCTCATTAATTAGTATTAAAATTATATAGTGAGTTATTAATAAAATATTGATAGTATTAAATTAATTTAAATAAATTGGTAAACTTATGACTTCAAACTTATAGTTCCCATAAATATTTTTCCATTGATTTTAGTATGAGAAAAATAATAAACCCCATTATACAAAAAAATTTCTTATGAGAATCACTCTGATTCCAAAATGATTTGAGTAAGCAAATATGATTCTGAAAATGTAGGTTCTAAAACAATTATCGGAACAAATCCAAGATGGTGAGGATGTCAGTCAGACGTTTAAATGACATATTGTCTGAAGATGGAGCAGCAGGAAATTCCTCCCTGAATATCAAATTTCAACTTCTTCGGCACAAACGCAAAGAGCCTAGTCAAGTCGCCATAAAGTCTGACCAGATGTTTTAACGAGAATTATTTTCTTTCTGAAAGATTGGGTAGAAAAAAAAATCGGTTATTTTGAGAAAAAAATAAGTAACGGCTTATGTTTTCCCAAGTTTTAAACGAACATTTTTTAAAAACTTGCACAGTATGTGTTTCAATTAATTAAATAATTTTGAAAGCCATAAATATCTGTTTATCTAGCTTCATATTCTTTTACGGAAAACGCTTGCAAACATGACGAATTCAAGGGAAGTCAACGTTCTCAATTTGGCGATGTTCCCGTATTGCGCTAGTTTGACGTTTACCCTATCGTTTGGACATGACCCCCATAATTGTTTGATATTAATAATTTTTCTATTTAACAATCTTCAAAAGAAGAAATTTTTGTTTCGTTTTCACCGTTGTGTGATTGAAAGAATCTCTTTAAGGCTATTTTTTATTCGAGTTCCATTTTGTAAAAATACTCCGGAATTGAAACGGGGGATCGATATACGTGGTTACATTGGTTGATACTTTTTTGTAATTGGTTATAGAAATGACGATGAATTTTCTTCGATACTTTAATCTTGGAACTCAATATTTACCAAATGATTCGTGCTTACATAACGGGGAGTTTAAAAAAAAGATATAAATAAAAATATAAGGTAATCAGACGACAAAAGAAACCGCTGTATTTTTACAAAATTGGTTTTTTTTATATATATTGATTCAACGGATAGTTGAACACGGTAATGGGCATTTTGACTGTTATAACTCAAGATCGGAAGTTTGTGCTCGCGGTTAAGGATAGTTGATCCGGATGAAGTACCGCTGCCCTACAATTTGACCCTTTTTTCTTTCTGGAACTAATTAAGGAGACGGAAAAACACTTTAAATCCTATAATGATGACTTTTTTCTAGTGTCACAAACCTTTTCTTTTTTAAATAACAAAGAGATGTTTGTTTGAAATGTTAAATGGTTCTCATAGAAAAGCACCATTGGCTTTTATGCTGTATAGAAGAGCTTATTAATTTTTATTTTCAGGCATGTTTCTCCTGTTACTTAAGTCTGTCACCATGACTCGCTTTAACAGATTATAAATTTCAATGCTGCTCAATACTTATCACCTGGGTAATTTTTTTTTTTTTTGAGATTATATTATATTTGAGATTAATGAGTATTATAATTATAGATCCTTTCTATAAAAATGTGTTATATACTTATAGTTTGTCAAGATAATTAATTACTAGCATGCAAAATGGCAAATAGATTTTCTAACATAAAATCTCTCCGTAATATGTGTGTAAATTCTCAAATTTTAGCTTTAAATAGAGCTATTATTTTATATTTAATTTCTGCTTTTATTGTGTGACTTAAAATTATATTATGAATTGAAATCTGTGCTCGAAATTTAGTTTTATCATACTGGTTTAGTGCACTTAAAATTGCTAAATTTGTACTATATGCTAACTATTGGTAATAGACTATAATAACTAGAAATTACTAAACAGTTTTATCTGCTAAATCTAGTTTATTAATTCCATACGCTATGTCTTACGTTTTATTGTTCTTAAATAAATATGTAAAGTTTTTTATAAATTATTTTATATTTATGATCCTGACCTAGAATTTGCTTTAGTTATTGATATCCAATGTGCGTTGGGTAGACGCTACATTCAGATATCGGTTTTTTTTGACATTTTACAGCCACTTTTGCACATAAGGGTTAATTGGTTCATCACGTACAATTTAAAATGATTTTCAAGTTACTACAAACATCCATAACTGTGTGGGGAATTCTTGAATTGATGAAGACCAGAGCGCTAGTTATTCAGCTCCTCAGCTGCGTTCAGAAATTGCATACAAAAGAATTACATTTAATACTGAGTAATGCGTATTCCTTACCATGAATTTCAATCATTTCAGTTTATTTTTCCAAAATGAATTTAAAATGATTTCGTATTTTTCCACTCCAATTTGGTGGCGTGGAAGTTTGTGAAAAGAGAGAGTGCCACTTTCCATCTGAACTTCGTTATTAATTATGACTTAAAATGCTACGGCACTGTATCTTAAAATTCACCAATATCTTATAATGTGAATCTAGAAAACAAATGTAAAATTGATTATTCTGACGTAAATTCAAATATCCGTCTATTATTTCATATACATTTTATATCATTTTTTTTTTCGTTATAAAACTTTAATCTTTTTTTTATATGTATCATAAGTATTTTAATTTTTAGATGACTAAAAGGATATATTTTTAAAGTACGATGTAATAAGGTAAAATAATTTCAATTTATTAACCTATTCATGAATAAAGTCTTATTTTGTTTTAAATCTATGAATTTTCATGCGTTACGAACGTTGATTTGCGTACATCATTTGGATTTAACTTCCAAGAACCATGGTTAATGTTCTATCTTAACGTTCCTTGCATCTATAACCTTCTCTTCATTTATCAATATAATACAATACAAAAAGCGACTGTGAGAGAGAAATGCCTAATCATTTTATTGCAAAAACTACAAAAAAATCTAAACTGGCCTCAGTCTTTCGCTGCCCGTATTACAGTCCTAATTTGTCAAGATAGATTGAGAAACAACGTCTCATTTATCTGGATGACATAGGCACACAGCAATCATCGTCGTTGTAACCTCATGTAGCGTCTTCTTCACTCTCATCAACTTTACAAGTCACACGGCGTTTGAAGCAAATACAATAAAGATATTGTTTTCCTTACTTGGCTGGTTTTCTTTTCCTTTCTGATCGACAAGGCGGATAAAAGTTCTTTAATCGATAATGACTTTTTTCATCTTATGTTGTAGTTTTTTTTATATTTTTTTATTTTATTGAAGTTACTCAAATGCCCTGATGAATCGCGTTAGAGACGGGAACTGCTTTTGTTGAAGAAAATTTGTCGTATATTGTCACCTGAAATTATGCCGTTTTGGAGCCTAAGGGTATTACTGATAATTTTTCGGATAAAAAGTAAGGATGTAAAATACACCTTCAGGATTCAATTCCCAACTATGTTTCAAATTAATTTTCATCTTATTGATGTACTGATGAAATCAAACTTTTTAATTCTCATTCAAATGCTTTTCGATCAGTGTAATTAATGATTTTATTGATTGATTGTTAAATTGATGGATAATTTCTATAATTGAAACGTGTTTAATTGATTACCACGATGAAAATTGCTATTATATAAGCAACCAATCTTTCAATGAAGGTTAAATTTTCAACGGAGAGGGGATTCTGCTCGTGCACTGATTTTTCGGCCCTTTTTCTAAGATTGATCGATACTGACCGCATTTCTTTTACGAGACTGGAATAAATGACTTTTAAATCTTTCTGACAGAAGGAGTTTAATTTCCCAAACTCAAATAGCGGGTTTAATAATTTTAGATTTGTTTCGATTTATTTATTACCCAATGTTATTTTATTTTGATTTGTATATATAAACATATTCACATAACTACTATTTTATATTCTACGTTATTCTGTTTTATTCACATTCATTTCAGATTTATCAACAAACGATACTTTTTTTTTAGTTTGCTATCAGACGATGTTGTTCATTACTGATTTATCAATATAAACACATTATTCAATTCCGATTTGTTAATCAAATGATGTTATTCAGTTCTACTTTAATAACTGGTCGACATTCTTTCATTTCGCTATAAATTTAATCGAATACTAAACAATTCCAGTTAATAAATTATTAACTGTTTCTAATTTATTGATTTTTCAATTAATTTTTTGATTTGTTAATCAGAAAAGGTTATTTAGTTAAAACATATTTATCATACAGTATTATTTAACTATACAGTCTCGATTTGTAAAATAACTAATAGTTTATTCCAATCTGGATTACGTTTAAGCATATATTATCAATTTTTGATTTTCTTCAATTGAAGATATAAACTTTTGCGAAGGACAGTATGAATAAGAATCTTTGATACATATATCTGGGGATAACTCTATTGTATGAAATTCAGGAATTGGAAAAGTTTAGCGGGGATAAGGAACAATCGATCATGCAACTGCCTCCGAAGGAGTGTGGGTGGGATTTCCACATCCCTCCTTACTTGCTAGCTGCCTTTGTTGGAAGAACTTCGGGAAACCATACTGTTGGAATAGATATGGCCTTTTCCGCTTACACTGGTGACTTAAAAAATGTTCTTTTCTAAATCAGTAAAAATATTCATGAAAAGTTTTGATTGAAGACAGCTGTTAAAAATGTTATATAGTACTCCCAAACTTTTTACTCTGAGTACAATACAACAATTACGTTACATCTTGTGTTTCAATAAAATATTTTCCTCAATAGTTTTGCACTACAATTTTTACTATAAATTTTTTACGTATTTCGCTAATATATGAAGTATTATGTAAATTAAAATTAAGCATTTATTGTTTTATTAATTAAAATTTATTTCGATATTATTTATATTTTTTAAATAATTTCGCTTCAGCAAAAAATATGATAAATCATTAACTGACCAATAATGTAACGTTCTAAATAATTTCAATTGAATCACATTGAATGATCAAAGTATTTGTGAAAATATTGCATAAATTCACTACTTTTTGAAATAAATGTAATTTACTGTGAAAATGAAATGATACAAAAAATTTTTAAGAAAAAATATTCATTTTATGGAGATAAATATTTTTGTTCCTTTAATGCTTTAGGTAAAATTGTAGTTATAATTTTATTTGTTGAAAACAACGTGATAGATTGCTTAATTTCGCAAAAAAATATTTGAATAATATTAAGTTCTTAATATTGTACTGTGAAAATTATTTAAATGATAATTTTTTGTTCTTAATTACTGAAAGGTTTTGAATTTTATTTCCCCTTTCAACTTGATAACTGTGATCCCAGTCTACCCATCATAAATATAAAAAATGATTCCAGCGTACCACAGATTCTGGTTTCAGATAGCGCTCCACTGTAACAACACTCTCTTGAAGTACTGGGCTGTCTCAAGATAAAAGCAGCTTTCCAAGAAAAGCAGTTAAAAATCATCTTTGGGCGTCTCTTTCAAGCGAAACTGAAGAATTCTCTTACAAGATAGAACAGCTGAAGAATCGAGAATAAATCACTTGTCAGCAGCCGTCCATCTTCAATATCTGGGAACATCAAGTCCTTGATACATTTCAGTCGCAGATTAGGACTGGTGTAGATTTGATATGTAGTATGGTGTAGACTTTGTAGGGCCAAGGAAATCTTAAAAACTTCCTTATCTAATTTTTCATCACAATCCAATTAGTGATCCCACCTAGTAGAGAAAATTGTAAGTCTGGAATTATTTTTACATTTTAAATCATTTCAAGTATTTATTAATATTTACAGAATCTTTCACTTATCATATACTCGTTCATTATTTGATATTATTAGTTATTTTCCTTAAAACAATAATGAATAGTTATTTTTAAATTTTTAACACTTAATTTGTACATTCATTTATAAATGACACATTTATTTCTAATATTCAAATACCTCTTTAATATATGCGCATAATATAAAAATAATCAGAAATGAAGTACTAATATACAAGGGAGTCTTTTAATTATATTGTTGTTTAATAATTTTTCCTTATGTAAAAGTGCATTTGAAATTAATTTCCTTTCAAATATTTAAATAGTTAAAACATTTGTATTATATACAAATACTGTTAATGTTGTTTACATGCAACTATTACAAGTAATAATTGATTCTGTTAAAGCATTGAAAATCTTATGTTATTAAATATTCATATCATAAAATGATAAAATATTTTTCAAAGTTTTGTAATTTATAATGAATAAAAACATTTTAATATTACTAAACTCATGTATATAAGAATAAGGTTTTACATGAATATTCTATATTATTTTTTGCGTTATCACAATAATTCAGTGGTGTAATTCTTAGCGCTTGCTCATTTCTAACTTGTAAATGTTTGCAGTCTCATCTTATTCAAAGAAACGTCCATCCTGTGATTTAAGTATAGAATGTCGTTTATGTTTTCTATAATATTCCAATATATCATTGAAATGTATCACATTTCTTTTACATTTAGCTCCGCTAGACAGTCACGAGATTAGAAACTACATATTTTTTGGTTTGCAATTTCTAGAAGTGTATCTGGTGTGCGTTCTTTTGACATCCATAGCCTTCGTAGGTCAATTCCGGCTGTACCCATCCTTCCCTTTACTGAGCATCCCTGTTTTTGGTTGTGAACCAATCCTATCCATTCTACTTGATATCTTTATGGGCATGTTCACCACCGAATTTCTCTGTCCGGATATAGCAAAAGTACCCCTCTTAAGAATGGGCTCCATTCATACAACCCCAGGTGCCCCCTGGAACGACGTTTGAAGGACACCATAAAAGTTTTTCACGTTTGTAAACGAATCAATGTTCCAATGGCAGGTTCTCAGAACACAATGAAAAAGATGCTTTTTTTCAGAACTAAGGCATTTATGACTTTTTCAGACGTTTACAGGATCCTGGAAAGTGTTAATGTCGGTTTTATTATTCTCTTTTAAATCCCTGAAGGAATACCTGGATTTCTCAAGGCGTTAATGCTTAATTTTTTGTCGCTGTAATGTGTTTGACAGTGTAAAAAGTAAAGGTTTAATATAAAGATTACTTCTTAAACAAATATAAAACTACAAAAAATAACAATTTGATATTAACGTTTGTAAAATGCTTTTTTCGTGAATAGTTTTTACATTTATGAATTTTTTTAATTCTATCCAAATGATAAAAACGGGGGTCCAACTACCAATTTTTTAAAATTATATAATTATGCAATTATTTAAGTTTATTGCATTATTTTGTTCCGTGAAGTTTACAAGAGTAAAGAGTTTATTTGCATGGTTATCCTTATTTTACTTAAAGATAGGGAGTATGATCAAATATCTTGATTATACTTTAAAAAGCATACAATCTGTGTTGCAAGTACATTTGTTATATTTTTAAGTACTCAATTTTTGTTCATTGACATAGAAGGAATAATGTCAACAAAAATTTATCACATATTGTACTTGTGAAAGCATCAGTGGAGTTGAAAAAATTTACGTGACTGACTGCTTATAGATAAACAGCGTATTTGGGCCTTACTCATAAATTTAAATCAAATTTTACCCTTTACGATAAAAGAATACAATTTACTAAAAAAACACTTTCCAAAAGCACACATTGTTACTTTTATGAATTATTTAAGATATGAAATAGCTCTTTAACATTACTGTTGTGTTTACTTTATCATAACATTGTTCAAAACTGCTTACAAAAACTTAACAGTATCTACCAGCTTACTGATTGTTACAATAATTTCGAATTTAAATCAATCAAATTAATTTTTCCAATAAAGATTAGTATAAAATTAGCTTTTATTCTTTCAACTAGTAAGATATACTGGAATATCCTTAAAACTTTCTGCTATACCTGATCTTTTACTGATGCTAAAAACAGAAAGAAACTCAGGAAAATGCGAGAGTGCATTATTTCCATCTCTCTCGTGAGGTCTAAAGAGCAAGAAAGGAATACAATCCTATCCCTTTCGCGCCGACCAGCTTTATCAGGCAGGTCCTAATCTATCCGTTGCCCCACGTGCGGCTCATTCACATGACTCGATTATTCCAAGCTACTGAGGAAAGACCGATTTTTCCTATTCCAGTGGTCTACAGGAAACGATGGCAAGCGCTGTCCCCGAAATAAAGCATCGACTCCTTCTTATAGATGCAGGTCAGCTGGGGTATTCGTGTGCGAGAAATGTTGCTCACCGAATGGCCCCTATTCAGAAGAGGATTCTTTTGAAGGGGTGCCAGGATTCTGAGAGGACAAAGGATCTGCCTGCCCCTTTGCTGCCGCTCTTTGTAGTGCCGCCTTTTCTTTTTCTAGAAACTAACCGATAAAGACCTGGTTCTATATTATGCCCCTGAAAGAGTATTTTCCAATGTTGTGTTAATACTAGAAATGACTTATATTTCTGGAAACGCAAACTTTTAAACGTCTTACAGTTTTTATTTATAAAAGCAATTATTTTTGCTTTTTATAGTTTTAATGCTTTCACACACATACACACATAATAGTCTTATTCCTTATTGACTTCTACGGTAGAATGTTTGATTTTAGCCATTTAACTGACTCAGATTAGGTAGTTTGTGAGGTGAGTTCATGACAATTTCGAACACTGGATTTATGAATAAAAAAAAAGAAGAGCAGCTTATGTGTAACAGTGATTAAATTACTTCTGCTGTTGACATGTTTATAAAATTTGTGTGAGTTCTAGCCATTAACACTACAACGCAGCTCTTTAATATGCGTAATTTTTTTCTTTCCACTATGCAGTGATAGTTAACCTGAATTTTTCTGCTACCTAGAGTGGAACTTTTATCATGGGCTGTAAAAGTTTTGCTCGATGCTGAAACTAACATCGCATATGACGAGACGAAAGTAAATTAAAATTAAAACCACTTGTTTTGAACAGATAAGACGGGAGAATTAGCAGTTCAGTTTTCTATGTAACTTTTCAGAACATAGTATGGTATTATGTGTGACTATAAATTTAATTGCTGCTTAACTGGTGGGTGCTTAGAATATTTTATGTTAACAAAGATACAAAAGTGTTACTGCTAGATATAAAAGGTTTATTACTACTGCATTAGAACTACTCTATTCATATTTAATCCAATTTATCAATTACAAATATATAATCTTGTTATTTCATTTTGAGAAAAAAGGATATTGGAAATGTGAAACCCTATTAATTCAGATCTAGGATGTTGCATGTAGCAAGTCAAAGCAATATAGTAAAATTAACTAACTTTGTGAAATTAGCAAAGAAATTTCAAGCTTCTAATCTATAGACGTATTCTCCCTATTTCTCCTACTCGACAACAATGATTTGCCCATAATACTTAACTATGTAAAAGCTAATTCTATGACGTTTACTTTAATAGTATATTGTTTTCATTTGAACCTTAATGTCAAATTTATGTGCTGTCATTAAAAACAGAAGTGTTTATTTAAAAATTGGTTATTTAATTTTGACAATAAAGTGATTTTCTGAATACTTTGTTAATTACAATTGCTATATACTCAGTAGCAGCTTATTGAGCGATTGAATGTCTGTTGTCTTGCATACCAAGTTAGAATAGCGGGACATTGGTATTATACTATACAATATATTTATAATGAAATTGTGTCGCTGTTTTAAAATAAAAATGTAAGTAATCCAGCTTCTATAAAAAGGCATTTAAAAATTAAGTCCTTGAATGAAATATATTTTTTCTGATATTAAGAAAGAGTCACGATAAATGGAAAACCGTTGTTAAAAATTGTTATAAAAATAGTCTTCCATGTTTTCCCCACTCAAGGTTTATGACTCAGAGTTGTTGATAGTGATACTTGGGAAGAGATTTTCTGTTCTACAGATCGTTGCTAGACGATCTAGAAATAAAAATTTAAAATAGTTGATTCGCTCCTTCAAACTCTTTGAATGCACCAGAGCCTGTGTAATTGGAAACCTGAAGGGAAGGGAATTTTCTTGTTTCCCTTAAAGCTTACTAGCCGACCAAAATGTTGAGGAGGGGTCACTCCCCACCCCACATCTGGTGCCAGACAGAACCTAGTGCACCCACTTTTTCATCTGCTGCAAAGAACGAAGGGACTGGGGGAAAAAAGAATGCTCCCATATGGGCCACAGAATTTGGGGTAGAATCGTAAAAGGGGAGGGGTGCACTGCCCCGTACCATGAGAAATTGTGTGGTACAGGGCTCACCGCCAAGGATCGCTACGCCCGTTTCTGATGACTCATCGACCTCCAAGAGATGCGGGGGGATGGGAAGGGGGTAGGAAGAAGGTACTGCAACACCCCTGAAGAGAGAAAGAACGTCTTTAATTATCTAAGTTGACGAACATGGTGACAAATGGGGCTGACTTTTCACTGCAGCTGCTGCTGCAGGTTTCGGGGCGGAAATTGCTCGCATTCCCCATGGCAGGTAAAGGAGAAAGATTGCGCCCCTTCCAGTACCGCCCCTCTCACCACTAGTTAATTATGTCTTTTTTTCCAACTGAGTTCGCTTGAAAGTTTTTTTATTCATATTCCGAAATTCCAGTCACTTTCATCCTATACGCATTTTTTCCCTTTTAAATTACACTCTCCAAAAACTCGATCGAGGGGTGCAGTGATTTGTTTTAACCCCACCCGCGCAGCAGCTACGAAAATTGTCCATTTATCGAAATGAATGAAAATTTAATGAATCGTAGGGCGTGAAATTGCTGTCTGTTTAAAAGTCATTACAGTTATTTTCCGAATGAGGAAGGTTTGAAATAATAACAATAATGCTGCACAGAAGAAAAGGTTGCGGGAAGGGAGGGACGGATCTTATATTCATTTGCAAAGAGCTTTCTGTGCTCCATTTTCGATTATCATAAGCACAATCGCATTCTAAAATTAATAAAACCAATCGCGATCCCTTTTATATTAAAGAATTCATTTTCATGTGCAAGGAGGACAGTTGCATATTAGATTGAGCTTCCTTAAAAAAATTTTGCTTCATTCTATATATTACAATCCTCGTCGAGAATGAGATGCTTAATGAAGAAAATCCTTATTTACATCTGGCTATTAAGGAGTTTTCACCATTAATATATCGGAGAACGCACAAAATTTGTCGATATAAATTCAAGATGACACGTAGAGAATTCAAATACAATCAAAACTAATGTATTTTCCAATTAAGCAAAGTTAAATGGTGCCTAACTGTTGTAGTATTATATATTTTTGAAATTCGTCAAATCTTATATTCAATTTGTTCATGGATGTTGGAGGATTTTACATTAAGTTAGAGTAAATTATATATAATAGATTTTATAAATTAACATTTTTAATCATTATAGTTTGAAATTGTGAACTCAATTATAGTTAAAGTTTGTCCTCAAGACGAAATGATATATTTTCATGTTATTTTTTCTTCGAAATTTAGGCTTACTGCATAATAATGAATGTCAATTATTCGTGAATAATGTGTGGTAATAATATAGCAGCAAAATTTCATTTCAACTGCTTAACTCTATGGTTTTATGATTTATTTCTTAATCGTTTCTAGCCAAAATATAAATATGCTTAAATTAATTTATACAATTTGCTAATGTATGTTGTTTAAGTCATTAGTTTTCGAGTTCTAATTTGGTAAGATTTATTGCTTCAGTGTTCAGCACTGTTTGTCATCCGCTGTTACAATTACAACATAAATAAAACTTTTATACCTCTTTTCAAAATTATGATATCTTTATTATTTTATTAATAGAATTTTAAAATAAAATCTTCTATTGTCTCATTTTTTAAATAATTATTAAAATAATTAATACAATTTTTAAAGTAAAATCTTTTATCGTCTTATTTTTTAAATGTTGTCTAAATGTTATTATAGAACTACGGAAATGCCTTTTTTTATATAGTGCAGCATTTAAAGAATTTATTCATTCATTTACTGTTTTAATTATACGAAAAATCTGCCACAGTCTTAATTTTAAGTAATTGATATGAGAAACAAATTTCATGTTGCCATCAATTATTTACTTGCTTAGAAATATTATTTTTTTGATAATTGACTATGTTATTTATAATTTTAGTTAAACATATAAGCATAAACCAATGATTTTAGTTAAAAATAATAAGGGTCAAATTCTTTACAATTGCAAAACTATCTTCTTTATTCCGGAGTTAAAATATAATAATAGTATGATACATTTTTAATAGATGGCACTAGTATCAGTCAGATATGTTTATTAGAATGGTATATTTCTAGTCATAGAAATCTGCAAATTTTACTGTTGATAAAAAATGATTGGAGGTAACTGTTTATTTTCAGTATGTTAATTTTGTGTTTTCAATACGTGTGCATCGCATTGGACTTACACTTGAAAGAAAAAGTCTGCGTACAAACGCACTGTAAACATTCTAAAGAGTATAAAAGTACGTTATGGTGTCAACATTAATTTAATTTTTATACAAAGTATTTTTTTAACAATTCCTTAAATATCAGTAACAATTTCAGGATGTTAACGCACATTGTTTCAAAATAATAATAATAATAATAATTAAAAATTACACAAAAAGTTATCAGAAAAAGTTTGCGTACTGTTACAAATTACAAAGATATTTGGAAATTAATCTTCATTTTTTAGCCTCTGTGAACTTGTATGAAAGAAAATATTGTCTGGATTTATTATTTACTACTTATAAATTTTATCTCTTGTGGTAATACAATAAATAGAGTAAAGAACTATCTTTAGTTGTCATGATAAATTAGTACTTGCAAACAAGTAGACTTAAAATGGATTCTAAAGGAAAAGAGATAGTTTCGGACGAAAAGAAAATCATCTTAAGACTAAGGAATGAAGGTAAAAAACTCCTCAAGCAATTGGCAAGTTAGTTAGAAGAACTCAGTCCTCTATCCAAAGAGTGATCAATAATTACAAGTCATCGAAATCTGTTATTTCAAATCCTCGTAATGGCCGTCCCTCTAAGCTAACTTTACAAGAAATGAGATACATCCTGAAACACATAAGTTTAAATCCAAAGATTACTGAATCTCAAATAGTAATTGATATGAGAGAAAGGCTTAAAAAAATCTTTTCATGAAGATACAATACGAAAAATATTGAAAAAAATCTGGCTATCATGACCATGTAACTCTTAGAAAGCCATATATTTCAACTGTTCATAACGTTTAAATTTTGCCATTGAATATGTAAATAAACCATTGGGTTTTGGGAAAAAGTAATAAGGAAATAAAGAAATATAAGCATCTGATGAAAGCAAGTTTTGCATCTTTGCCATCAAATGACGTAAACTGGTGTGGAGAAAACGAGGCACGGCTTTTGAGAAGCAAAATCGTGTGTCTATAGTTAAATATGGAGAACGTTGCTTGATGATTTGAGAGTGCATGGCAACAAATATAGTAGTTCGATAAACTTTTATAGACTCCAATTTAGATCATATGAGATATCTAAATATATTAAAGCAAAATTTGAAGCAGAGTGGACAACATTTAAACCTTGGTGATGATTTTTGGTTTCAACAAGACAATGATCTAAAACACACTGCCCACAACGTAAAGCTCTGTCTGTTGAATAATATCAAAAATCAGTTGTATATTTCTCCACAATCGACAGACTTAAATCTCATCGAACATTTATGGGACTTATTGGAACACAAGATTCGGCAACATACCATTGAAAGATATGCTGAAAAGAGTAATTATTATGGAAATGAATAATATTTCCTCTGCGAAAATAATTTGTGTATTATGCATTACAGTATCCCAGTATTGAATATTTCTGTTCCTAGATTAAAGATACTTCAACTCTTAAGAGTACACAAACAGAATAAACTAAGTAACAAAATATATAACATTATTAAAACTAAATATAATTTAAAAAGTTTTTGGAATTATTATCAAAAAGGATACAGTATACAACTTTGTTCAGAAAACGTCTATTAGAACAAATTTCTTATTAACAAAATTGCATCGATGCTGATAATTTATTTTCTATTTTGAATGGCGAGGGAAGAAAACATCGAAAGAAAAAAAATTGAATCACTTACATTAGAGACTTTTTAAAAGTAATGAAAGAAAGATTCCCTAGTGAAGTTCTGCATGGAAAATAAATTTCTTGCAAATTCATGCCTAAAGCGGTATTCAGTTCTTTATTCTAAACTTTTTTATATATGTGACGTGATATCTAACGTTTGTAAGATACAATTTATTCGTGCTTTTATTTTATTTATTATTTTTAGTTATTTACAGTGCAAATCAAATGGAAACAGAAGTCGATGAAAAAATGTTATTATCAACGTATTTGTTGTTGTGAGGATCTTTTTTCTATTTTACTGCTTTTATGTTTTGCTAACAATTTTTTTGTGTTATATTGTAACCTGTTAAACTCTAAAAGATAGGTCTTGAGAAATAAGTCGCAAAAAAAAAAGAAAACTGTTGAGATTATTCAAAATATTTAAAGAGTTTTCTTGTTTTTTTAAAAAAAAATAAATAAATAAAAAACGTGTGACAGTTTAGATTTTAAAAAATGCAGAAATCTAAATAGATGCTTATTTTCTAAATAGTAATATTTTTCTTTTGTAAGAAAATTTTTATTTTTAAAGTGTATAAATGTTTGTATATATCAATATTCGCTGTCTGTTTTGAAATGCTATACAAATGTCACTGTGTGTGTGATAAAATTATTGTAATTTATTATTCTCTAAACTAGTTTGTTTCGCATTAGTTTATCATAACAATTTTTTACTGTCTGAAAAATTATTCATGTGACGAAATAGAATTTGTAGAAATGTATATAAGCTGATTCTCTTTAATTTGCTACTTTAATTTATTTTATAAATATTTCTTTTATTATTTCATTTTTTGTTTCTTAATTTTGACACTTTCCAACATTATTTAAGCAAATATAAGACAATTGTTCATTATTAATTTGTGTATTGATAAATAAAAATAATTTTTCATAGAATAAATTTATTTTGTGGCAATCATTTTCTTATAATTTTTTTTAAAAAAAAAAAGGAACAGAATGTAACATTAATGTGTGCACAATATACCACTGATATTTTTAACAAGATGAAGTTTTAATGAATAATAAAAAAAATCACTAAAACACGATTAGTAAATATATAAAAAATATTACTTTTTTTTTTTTGAAAACAATTATAATTACTTACCTTTCAAGTTTAGTTTTTTGTAATTAATGAATTTTGATTATACGTTAATAATTATTAGTTTTTTATAATTAATGACCATTGTTAAACTCTGCAAGAGATATATTTGAGACTAATTTTTATTGACATCTATTTATATTTTGAATCTTCAATAAAAATTAAAATTATTATGAGAACTTATTTCTCTCCTAATTTTTATACAATTTATATTTCATGTAGTGATCGAAAAATAACTCTTTCCAATTTTAAATTTAACAAGACATTATGGCTAAAACCATTAGCATGAAATTCCAAGTGAACCCTTTATTGTTACGCACATAATTGTTGCTATTCTTACAGTCCAATAAACAACCCCTTTACTTTTTTTGAACGGATAAATAATTTTATAAATTGTTTGCAAAATTTAAACATTGTTGCTAAATTGTATTGCAGTTTTAATTCATTTTACTATAGGAATGCACTTGGGACATTAAAAGCTATCTCTTTAATTATATGAGTTTATTTACCAGGCTGAACTCTTTGGAATTTTCAAATTGTCTTAAAGCATTCCTTAATCATGCGAAAATTAAATTTAGAACAATTAATTACAAATGTGGAAGGAGGAGTTTAAAAGAAAAAGATTTTCCTTCTGCTAAGAATGCCTTTTAATTTATTTAATCATTTTATTATTCAACGTCACATATCATTTATTTTTTTCCATTACCATCTAGGGTCTCCCCTTTAAAAATAACAAACTCTTCCCCAGGATTATTTAGCTATCTCTTCTTGATTGTTGTTGAAGTAAGCCTACAAGAAAAAGTTGGCGATGAATAAAAAATGTGATTCAAAATCATCTATTGAGACCATGCCAAATAGTTCGCTAATGCAGTTAGCTTTTCAATGAAATCTTTTTCTTGTCATTTTGTTCTTTTATTCTTCAGAAGCTATTTTCTTGTTATTCTGTGCCTTTGTTATTCTTGATTTTTTTACCATCGCTCTTAATTTTTTTTCCAAGGCTATATTTATATAAAAACCTGTCCCCACTCTTAGGTATTTGTCGTTTCATTAATTATCTTTTATTCCCCGGCAAAGTATGTTGGCATAAGAATATTTTTAGATTATAAAGAAATAAATATGTTCTATGTTGTGATTCGGCATTTAAATTAAGAACTAATTCTAAAACTGCAATAATGTTCTTTTTTTCACTTATGAGTTCTTTTGTGCTTATAATTTATTATTTTAATCATGTTTTCTCAAGAATGTTCTAATAGTAAGTTTGTATTCTTTTTTTAATTCCTAAAGCTGTGCATATTGATATTCTCCTCATTCACAAGGAAAGGTCATCTCTTTATTAAAATAATGAATTTCTTCCATAATAGCTTAGGCTTTCGATTTGAAATTAATTTCACAATATATTGTAGTACAGGTAATATTTTCCTAAGAAAACAAAAAAGTTTGCTCAGGTATAAGGAAAAGAAGAAGCTTGCTTAGGAAAATTTCGCCATAAAACTAGAATGTTCTAAGCAAATAGATCAATAAGTATATATAATCGTTAGAACAAAAAATTAATTCACTTAAATATTTCATAATTTATTTTGATTGGCTAATTTGATGAAAACGATAATAAACCTAAGGATATATCCCAATCGGTCACCAACAGTTTATTGTGTATTGTACGTAATAGAAAAGTCAAGAAAGATCATAAAGTACAGAGCATACAAATTTATTTGCATTGTAACATTTAATTTTCTTAAGTAAATTTATACATTAAAAATAAAATCTATACATTAAAAATACATGATTTTCGTTCTCAATCTGAGATTACATTCGTATTACTTATGTTCTGACAGTACTTAGAAGTATGTTATTATGATGGCAATCTGATAATAAAAGCTATTTTAAACTACGAATTCAAAGATTATTGAAACATATCACTTTCCTTGTAAACAATAATTTCGTTTCTAAATTGGGCTTTAAATGAATAAGCGGAACATCAAGATGAAGTTTGAAAAAGATGTTCACACGCGATGAAATCAAATTGTATTTTGCTAAATACGAAATATATACTCTTTTTTAAACGCTATACGTAAAACTAATACAATATCTACTAGAGACATTATTTTCAAGTGAACGGAGTCTGAACGTGTAATAAAGTAAAAAGTGTTAAACGCCGCTGAGTAAGTATTTAAGGCGTGTCTAGTAGACAAACAAAATGCTAGGACAAATTGTCAGAAAATATGAATAACTTAAAATAGAATAAAATATTATACATTTTTATAAATTTATAAAAATTATTTTGCAAGCATTTACCGAAACTAATTAAGTTCGATGAGAATTTAACTATAACTCAAGCCAAATTCAAAACGATTCAGTTTGTTACAAGAAAATGTAAACATGATATCAAATATTATTTTTTTTTAAAAAAAAAAGCCTATTTTATTTCTGATGCTTTTCCTAATACCTTAAAAAATAATCAATTTTTTTCACCTTTGGGTTATGTTGCATTTTTGTAAGTATATCCATCATGAAGTCAATGGATCAAATGTAATTTACTACCACAGAAAGATTTATAATTTGCTTTCATAGAAATTGTGGTCAGCTCTGAAGAACTTTTTTTTTTAATGTGAAAAGATTTCGAAGGAATAGACGATCTGCATAAACTTTCATTTTAACTCAACTCTGAAAGGTTCCATCTATCACAAAAGGAGTACAGGCTGAAGTTTTACTAACTTCTAAAAGATGGAAAAAAGAATGATGCGGTTATATTGTACTTTCTGATGGAATTTTACGTCTCTTGCCATACAACCCAAAATTATCAGATTTGGGAACAATTTTTAACTCAACACTTTTCAAAAATATAAAAAAAGATCAAGAGACGGCTTTCTCCTGCTATTATCATGGTTTTCTTTTCTCCGATTGCTCGGAAAGAAATATTGAAAAGCATAAATCCCATAATAGAGGTTGGGTACTCTGAAGTGCGTATTACCTAAGAGTTTATGTTGGCCCGCTAGATGAGAGTGTGGATTCGGGCAGAGATAACGAGCGGATTATGTCCGCTTTTGTAACTGCCTTCCACAACAATGCAGAGATTTCGGCCCGGCCCCTTCGCACAAATCTTTCAGAAAGGAGAGGTTCGCACACCTGTATTCTTCTCCAAAGGGCCTTTTCTGAAAGGCATGTGAATAGCACAGCAATCACCGAAGATGAAGTGTTGATGCAAATCTGAAATGGCAGTTTTGCGGCGGACTTCAAATTGTTGATAATGATCTGAATTTAGATTCCGTACCATTGTTAGAAAACTAACCATTCTTGGTGAAGATGCCAAGTCAAGGAATAATAAATCAGTCAAGTAAATTTTAGGGTATTTTCTTAATGATGCCAGAAACTTTACATTGATTTTATTCATGTGGTTTGATATAATGTGATTTATTTTTGTGATATAATGACTAAGTATTTCCATCTTACTAATAGTGTAAAATCTTTTCTTTGCTAAATTTATTATTAAAAAAATATATTACAAGTACTATAAGAAATATAATCATATTTATTGTATTAAGAAATATATTTTCCATTTTGTTATTATAAAATGATAATATCGTATTTTTATAAGAACCAGAAATGAGAAGCGATAACAACACTGACCACATTGTTTACAAAATACAGTAGTCATGGTCTAAAATTAAAAGTGACTTTTATAATATATCTTTTTGCGTCAACAACATTTATATTTTATTGGTAAAAGTTTTTGGTAAAACAATTCTACAGTTACTGATCATTTTATGAGAATATTATAATTTTCATATTATAATTGCACACTCAAATAATTAATTAAAGTTCAGCAGTTTGTGAGTTCGTTTCACATCTTGAGTTTGGATGTTAGTATCGGCTCGGAATCCACATAAAACTGTAGGTCTCGGTTTAATTAGCCCTCATATAAAAAAGACCATTGAGCGGCAAACTAATTTAAATCGATTCAAGTAAATTCCAGAATATTCCGAATCAATACACGAAGGAATTGTTAATATATTTAAATATCATGCATTGTTAATTAATGCAGTTAAATTATCTGAATTAATTAATTTCACATTCAGGAATCAATTCTTTCTTGACATAATATGAAATATGACGCACAGTTATTTTATTTTTTATTTTCTAACGATGTCATTTCTCTAGTTTTACTATTCTCTTTAATGTAAGATACTTTTACTATCCTAAAATAGGAAAAGTAATAAATAGAGGTATTGTGGTTTGAATTTCGAAAAGAACTGCAAATAAAAATTTATGTTCTGCTCTGCTTTAATTATATATGTATGTATATACTTTTTTATTATTTTCAAATATTAATGGTTTGTATGTATTGAGGGTAATATAAAAATAATAAGTTTTAAAGCTCCGAAAATACATATAATAAAATTTTTTCATTAATTTTGTTACATTCCCCTTAGTAAGGTAATATTGGAATGCTCCCTCTTGGAAGTAGGAATTAAGAGTGTCCTCTGCCTACTCGTAATTTTCTCCAAGATATGGAGATGCTTTGAGAAGATACATTCAAAGGTTCGAGACTGCATTCATTAAGGTTGCTTTGTAGCGGTGCCCTTGCTCCGGGGGTTGAAAGGTGGTGGGGAGAGCGGCAAGGCTTGGTCAAATCGCGGGGAATGTTGGGAAAGCGTCAGGTGGACCTGCCAAAAGGTCGAATCACACAAAAATAATGAGAGGGCTGGAAGTATGGACTTCGGAAAGGGAGAATCGCAAGATCTGCTATCGAAGAAAAGAGGTGAAGGGGCGGTTTATATTTCATATCTCCCATCTTCCACATTGACTGCCCACCCCTTTTTGAACATCTTCCACAAATTTATTTATTTTTTTATAATTCTGTGAGTAATGTTGCGACCTTTTTGATAACATATAATTTTTAGATGCCAAAGTGTAGGATTGCTTAAAATAACGCACTTTATCTTTTTATTTGTTTTATAATGATATTTTCTGTTAGAGAATCCAGCTATATCACATAAAGAGAGTGAATTCAGTTCAAGATTTATGTTTCCAACTTATAATTGAATCCAAATTTTGATACTAATGTTCAATATTTCCTACTGTTGCATTTTCTCTATAGTAATGCATTTTACTTTATAAAAATTCCCTTCGATGATATCTAAATCATGAAATCTGTATTAATCAACTTACCGTTATATTCATTGGCATAATGCAGTTGATTGCAAACTTATTTAGGAAACGTACGAAATCTGGTATTATTACAATTAATTAATCTTTTTAGCTGATTAGTTCTTAATTATTTGTTGCATTTTTTACTATTCTAAACAATATCTGCATTGAATAGCCAAGGCTTTCTAATGAATAGGCAATTTTGTCGCTCATCCCTTAATGACGATAAAGTAATATATGGTGAAAAAAATCTTTATTAATTCTCGTGGTGGAGATTATATGAATCTTTTCACACATACTCGTGTCTGAGACAACTAATGCTTTCCATAAACTTTGTGTGGAAATAAGGAAAAATAATAAAATGGAATATATTTACTGTACTATAACCATGAAATGAACGGTATAACTAAAAACTATTATCATTAAATTAAATGTGCGCTGCGAGAAATGTTTTTTGTTTCAAGTTAATTCCTTGTGGGCCTTTGTCATGTATAACAAGAAAGACGATATTTTTATTACTTATATTAAATTCCAGTCGCATTAAAGCTGATTTACAAAGCTTCTATCTCATAATGTGGCACATCATAATTTCTTTGTGAAAGAGTTTCTCCATTCTTAATTTTTTTTTATGCAAATGCACAAAAAATTAATTTATTATACAACCTTTTTAATTCGTTAAGTGTTAATGATTCTAGATAATGTATGAATATAGTCAACCGTCTTATAAATTTTTTATACTCAGTGATGGAATGATGAATATTACTGTCTTAATATTTATCATTTAATCAAAATCTTGTCAAAAGTATTCAATGATGCAAAAAATATATTATTAAGAAATCATCCTTCATTAATAAATCTTTAATTTATTCATTTTATTACTTTTTGATGGAGTGTGTTTGTTGTAATGAAGTATTGTTTCTAAAAATTCGATAAAAATGTTACCATTATAGTAAATGATTAAAATATTTAGTTATCCACATGAATATATTTCTTATCAACTTTTAAGTATGTATTTATATATATATATATATATATATATATATATATATATATATATACACACTTTATTATTATTAGTAAAATTCTAAAATAATTATCCAGAATGAAGAAAAGTAAGATTTTTAAATTTAAAATCGAAGTTTACGTGAAATTAGATGGGTTACATAGTAGTTTTGGGGTTAATCCATTACGCCCCAAATATTAAATTCATTTTGAGTATTAATTTCTATTCTTTTTTTAATTCACACAAAGACAGGAATTCATTCTTTTTCATTTTAGCCAGCACAACACATATATTAGTTAGTGGTATGCAATCTGTTACCATATGTAATTGATACTGTCGAGAGAGAAGCCATATTTGTGGCAAGAGTTGCGATATATCATATCCTTAAAAGAGACAGAAATTTTTTGGGAAAGCAATTTTTTTTCGAGATCAGAATGAATAACTTCATTCCTTGAATTTAACGTTTTGTCATTCGTAGCATTCATTGTAAGTGATTTTCAAAACCATATCTTGCAAATAACTCATGAACTGATTTTGAGAAAGCATAATCTGATAAAAATGTCTTAAGTTCAACCATTGCCAATTTTTTTACAGGAAAATGCTAATTAGATAGTGTAGAATTCACAGAATGAATCTTGGAATGGTGTGTCTAGTGATCTCGATTGAAAATAAAATAAATAATCAAATATGTGAGTAATATATATTTATAATGTATCCACTTGAGTTTTGTTTAAAAGATTTGAATTGGAATGAAAAAAAAAAAAAAAAAAAAAGAAATTGAAAAGTTTTTGCCTCTTGTTATTCTGTGAATATTGGTGGTATTATTGATAAGTTATAGAAGAATTTAATTGTAAATTAATCAAATTTAAATTTAATTTAAGACTACGTTTTAATCAATATTTTGGCTAAGAATGAATATTTAGATATTTTTTAATATTGTTTTGAAACTCGTTTGTAAAATTATGCATATCATATTTAAATATTATTTTTGATTATATTTGCTTTTTGTGGAAGAATTAATAATTTCTCGAAATCGAAGATTTTGCAAATTGTTTTTATTGTCTTTTAACAATTCAAAACAACTAAACAAAATTAAATTAGAATATTTTTTATCAATTTTTCAGAAATATGTTTATAATGAATTTAGCTAACTTAACTTTTTAATATGAATTTTACATTATAGTAATTAATCGTAAATTTGCTACTCATATTATTCTTATTTTAAAAGTGGGCTTTGATCAAAATGTGGGTACTAAAAATGTGTTTTATTAGACTATATTGGTTACAATTTTTCATGTATTATGTTTTAATCAAACATTTCGTTATTAGTATTTTATTAAAACTGGATTTCATTTGTCTTTAAAAAAAAACTGAATATATTTTAAAATCTCATTATTTTCTATATTTTTGATTAATCTGACAATAACTGAGTTCTTGTTTAATGCAGATATTATTTTGTTATAATTAGAATATGCTTCCTTTATTATAATGCTATTAATTTAATTGCATACTACTTTCAATGATTATTTTTGTGTTCTCCTTTAGTATTCTAAAACTATACTTATCGATATTCCTGGTGGTTGCATTCCCCACTACTTCATTTCAATAAATTATGAAAATACAGTCATCTTCAAAGTTGAAACAGCACCCTAAAGTTCTTCCTCGCAGAGGAACAACAGCTTTTGTTTTCCTTAGATTTATTTCCTTTTTCTTTCTCCCACCCTACTTCCTTCGTACTCATGAAGGTTCGCAACCTAACATTGGAACTCGTCCAACTGCCGAAGACATCGCTTTAGACACGACACCATCCACAAATAAAGCCCAAAAGAAATAAAATCCACCACGGCAGCTGATGGAATCGAGTACGGACTAGATTCTGTTTTCCAGATGTCCCCTCTCAGATATCTGAAATCGTACTGTATCACCCCCGCTTACTGTACTATAATGGAAGTCAAAACTATTGGACCGCAAGCTGTCGCGTACTCTCTTGGTTTTCAAATATTGTTTCCGACGAAGGGTAATCATTGTTTTTCTATTGTTGCTATTTTTTATTCTGTCTCGTTGAATCCCATTGGTTGCACAAATGATGATTTTTGATTTTAGTTTGGATATTTTGTAAATTGTCTGTATAGTTTGTAGATTGTTTTTAGTAATTTAACATTGGAGCTTATCAATTTTATATTTTATATACTAAAAGTATTGAACTCTTTGAATCCAAAAATATTTTTATTCTGATTCTCTATTTTCACGCTAATATACTGAAGAATAAAAATATTAAGTGTGTAACCTGTCAGTTATAAAACAATATTATCAAGTATTTAGCAACTGATTTCTTCTTAAACCGTGATGCAATTACATCGCAATTTATTCAATGTGATTATACTTTCGAATTTGCTGCTTTGCGTCATTGAAGATATCTTGTCAATAAACAATATCTAAATTTTATTTTTCGTATTTGACAACATTAGTTTTTTCTTGATATGTTAAAGTAGTTTTACTAAATAATCCAGTGACTAAATGCTAAATAAAAATGATGTATGTTGAGAAAAGACTATTTTCGTCGTATTCTCTTATTTTTGTCTTAAGACTATTCTTTTAAATATAGTGATTCTAATAGTATATCAAATTAATCTTATTACACTAATTATGGGATGGATTGCAATATTTGACTCTGAAGAAGATAGAGTTATTTCACCATTCAAGTTACAGAAAGAGTTGAAGAAAGATAACAATATTTGAATTTCAAAGAGATAGCACCGTTGAAGTTCCAGAAACAGTAAACTTAGTAACACTTGTTCACATTGTCGATAAGGACATATCTTTTCTCGAGTATACTATTCGTTTGTTTTGTAGCATACAGCTCAACTTTTACCCGAAACTACCAACAAGCGTCATTCTGTGAAAAGATGAGTAATTTGCCTTGAACAGTAATCTTCTCTCATAGGATCACCCAAACTAATTGAGGAAATAGTCTGTCAGATTTTGTGTGCGTAACTTTTTTGGCTATCGGAAAAAATTAATTTGAAGCCTCTTTTGTATCATTAACTTCACTCTTTGAGTGCTTGGTGACAAAGAGTGAGGAAATTAAGACTTTATTTCGTTCATTTATAACGAAGGCCTTTACTGGTGAGCATATTTTTTTCCCTATCTACTATCTATGTATGTGACAAAATAGCACATAATATTTGTAAATGTTAACCATTTAAAAGTGTAAAAATCAACTGATTGTTTAAAAATCAAATTGATTGATATAATTGTTTATAATCACTAATATCAATCACTGTACAGCAAATTTTATTTTATTATGTATGATTTATAAATGAATATCATAAATGATTTTTTTTTTACTGTTTGAATTTAGATTATTATATGTATGTTTATTTGTTTTGACAACTGTATTACTTAAATGTAAAAGGCACTATATTTTCTAGATTCTTCAGAGTGAATAAAACGCAAATTTTCTCATTCGTGTTTTTATTCATAGTGTTGAACATTTTTATAAAATAGTGAAGAAATGTTTATAGTATTTGAAATTTTTTATTCACTTTTGTTTTTTTGTGTTAAGCATAATTAATTTAATTCTTCTAATCTTCTAAAAAAATTTTAAATTACATATTTTATTTATATTTTAAATTAGGACTTTTACTGTATGAATTATATTTTTAATTTTTTTTCAAGAATTTTTCACAAGTAAAAGGAATATCAAAAACAGATAAATGTACTTTTAAACAGTAATCCCATGACATATTCTTACTTATTTAATCTTATCAAAATAGCACAACTTTAATTGAACATAAAGTTCGATAGATTTACATTTGAAAGTAAAATATATAAATAGGCAATTTGTAGGATGTTAAAGGTCATGAGAACACAAAGAGATCGAAAAGTAAAAGTATCTTTTTTACGATCGAGGTAGATATAAAGTTTGTCTTCAAGCGGGATGATATTAATATGTAAATCATGACACTGACTCTGATCTCATATACAACCGGGTTAGCTAATAAAATTCATTTGGCGCATGATTCACAAATGTAACGCAGCAGTTGTGCTTGATTACTACTAATGCCATCTCTGTTGGTGCCAAATACAGCTACTTTGGTATTCGAGTTCCCTACCAGAACAACAGGAATGGCCTCAGGGAATAAATAAAACATCGGGATTAATGAACAAGAGACTCACCCGTCCATGCTATGATGTCCTGCAAGGATGGTTTGGTTGCTAACGAGATTTTCAACTATCGAAGAAGTATTTTTTCCTTGTTTTATATCATGTGTTTTGCTCAAGCCTACCACATGGGGAGGGGTTTGTGTAAACAACTTCTTTTCAAATTAAAATGCCTTACTTTCTGAAATGAATGTTTATCGTGTTCACATTCTTCTATGCAAATTTGAATTGGCTTACATGTAGGTTTATGTGCTTTTTGGATTACTTCATTGAGTTAAATGGCTCGTAACCTCTACACGGTTTATCAATGAAAGTTAGATCATCAAATGTATTGATGTCTGGATAATGTAATTCTTCCAATGATGATGCATTTAGAAATCACAATTTCGCAATTATAAACTCCACATGTTTGTTTTATTATTGATTTTAAAACTATATATATATATATATATATATATATATATATATATATATATATATATATATATATATATTAAATATTTTCTTGCGATTTTGTATCGGTCGATTCTTATATTTTCGACTTTTGCGATGATTTCATTTTCTCCAAGCTCTTTATAATATAGCTCTCTCTCTTTTTAAAAAAAAGTGTTAGTTTTCGGTTCGGAAGTTTTAATACAGGGGTGGTTGTGTATATTTTATTTTCTTAAAAAAATTTTCCCTACAAAATTATTTTTCGATTATTTTTCCATACAAATTTTAAATGATTTTCAATTTATACATTTCGTTTATCTCAATGCATGGCTTGATTTTTAACACTTTAAAAGTTTGACTGTACACTCTCACATTTTTTATATATATTTTTTTAAAAGTGATAAAAAGAGAATTAAGAAAAAATAAATTGGCTGAGAAAATTTTAAACTTATTTATATTCGATAAAGTAGTTTTAGTTATTCTTAATATAAGTTTAGAATCCATTTAAAAAAAAAATACAGCGAAATAAAATCTCTCTTGCACCATAAAATATTTTTATTCTATATCCACATATTAATACATATTATATGTATAATAAGTAATGTACTATTATTTATTTTTTAAGTGTAATTGTACTTTCTTTAACTTTAAATTAATTAAATTTACTATAGTGTTATTTAATTGCAATGTTAAAAATTATATTACGGATTTACTTTTGTGCTATTCTTACTGAAAATAATGCATCCATTTTTGCCAAACAAATGAGCTTCCCTGCTAAAATAACCACGCTCATCTTTTCACCATTTTAAGACTGAGTTTTAATCAAAGCCAGTTAAGTTTTCCTATTTTATTAATAAAACTACAGTGTGTTCTTGCAAGCGTTGATATCTGGACTCCCTTCCTCGTTAATAAACGTTTAAATGTAACCCAGTACTAACATCTTATCCAAAATACACGGTCTGTTCCACTCAAAGATCCGGTAGCTACCCTCCTGTTCCGCCTGTTTGGTCAAGATGTCCGGCACTATCAGGTAGATATCCTGTCCAAATACAAAAGTAATTGGAAGAGAACGGCGATCCGGCACCGGACACTGATCCAGTTAAGAGATGACTTGCAAGATATGCCGGATAGAGAAGTGTCTGGATAGTTTCCACCTCAAGTCCTCTCCCTACATCCATTGCCGGATAGAAAGCATATGTTGGCATCACGCCAGATGCCGGATATAAACTGAAGAGATATTAGAAATGACAAGGCGAGAAATTTTTCACATATTTTCCCTCTCATGTTTGTGGGCTTCCGCATAGGAGAGAAGTGACAATCTAAATAATGGAATTTCAGAGCCACGCTGATAGCCCGCAAGGTCTTCAACGCACGGAGTCTTTCAAATAAGTAAAACTATACAAGTGCTTTAATATTATAAAAGTCTAGAAAAATCCACTTATCATCGCGTTTAATGCTGGAAATTTCTATTAATCACAATATCGCAGATAATTCATTAATTTTGACAAGTTCTCTTGAATCCACTTGAGAAATGTTTCTGTAATTTAACAATGGGTGTATACAATTAAATGGATATATGCCAATCACATCAATGGTTATTTGGATTGATAAGATAGTATAGATAGTTGTAATATAATAATATTGGAAATGTGTACATCGTTGTTTATAAGAAAACTTAAATTTTTATTAATGTTCATTTTAAAGAAGATTTTAAGAGTTATTATTTTCTTCGCTATATGCATCCAGATATGCTACTGATATATACTACATATCAGAAGGTAGATAGTTCGTTCTAAAAGATAGTACATCCGGGAAAAATCTCGAAAAATTCTTTTTTTTATATTGATTGAGACAAAGAACATACGATTAGAATTAATACGAATATTATAAATATGACAAAAATAATTGCCAAGTATACTTTTACATGTAAATAAGTATTAATTCTTTTTAAAGCGTTTTTTGATCAGATTTTCGATATAAAAAAATCTGCTTTAAGATAACTGAAATACTATGAGAAAGCGAACAAATGCAATGAAGAAATTACTTTTCTGTGTCATTGTCTTGTTGAAAAATTGCAAAGCCTTCATAAAAGTATGCAGACTCTTTCGAAAGTAGAAGGTAATATTATAATTTTAGAATTAATATATACTTCATTGCTTCAAAAATAAAAAATTTTGCAAATTGAATTTCTAAAGTTCTTAGTAATAGAAAAGTAGGTGCAAAAATTTGCTGTATAGTATGTTCGATAACTACAATACCACATGACAGCACCAATAAATGGAATGAAACAACTTTTACTCTGAACCATTGCGTTGTTCCTAGAAATATCCAGACTTTTTGAAGATAAGAATTTGCCTTCATTTTCATGCTGATTAATGTCTTGAACAATTTGTTATCATATTGGGATAATGTTTGAGCTTCGTCAACGTCACTATTTAGGTAGCAATAAGAATGGTAATACATTCGCCCTTATCTGTTTCAATCTGTGATTATGTTAACCCTGGACTATGCATATCTCTCCTAATCCTTTTCTTATGAATCACTGTTTTATTTACGATGACTGCGTGTTACCCTTGCATTTGGGAGAATTATCTTGGGAAGACTTGTTTCAATATTTCGAAAGATGTGTCATTGTCTTGAAGTTATTTTTCTGAAATGTTTAAATAAGTTAGACACGTCAATGTCATTTTAAGACATTGTTGCAACTTTTTGAGTCAGTTTTTCAATGAGTCAACGATGTTGCTTACATTGAAGCAAGGCATGATTCTTCTAAGGAATTAGTAAATGTTCCACTTCTATAACATCTGACTCATTATCATGGGAAATGTGATGCCTTTTAGGATTATACTATGTTCTATCACATTTTATTACTATTCATTCTCAAATAATAAAAATGATATAGAATACTAGGTAAAGGTATATAGGAGAAATAAATATATATTAAATATATAGCTTTAATTACATGAAAAAATGTTTTGAAAACATATTCATACGTAACACATTTACACATACATAATTTTTTTTTAAAGTGCAATATGAACATACACAATATTATGTCTCTAATATATGTTTTCTGTAGGTGAGATTAAATATGATACGAATAAAAATCCTGTAAACTTTTCTTTAGTGAATTTTATTTTTATTTTTGAAATAAGTGTTTCTGAAAATAAAGCAAATACTTACCGACCTTGCACCCGGTCCATATAATCATATAAATTATTTTGAAAATTTCATACGCGTTGAGCTCAGATACTATTTGTATTTAATTTGTTGTTAGTCCTTTTTGATAGCAAACGCGATCCTTTAGTTGTTGCTTTGCTGAAAATTGGTACCCAAATTGCGGTTCAAGTTTTTTAAGTTAAACTTTTAAAACGCTTCTACAATATTCAACGAAACGCTAAAATTACACAGGCGTATATATGTATATGGATATCCTGAAAAGTTAGCAGCAATTACATTTATATTTTGTTTTTGTTTACTATACCTTAAAAATCAACACAGTGAAAGCATTTTTTTTCGTACCACTTAAAAATAATATTAAAAGAACAGGGCTCTCTTATTTCTTTTCATTAGATTTCACCTTCGATTTTATGACTCTAAACTAACGCACATATATATCGAAAATATTCGGTCTCAATTTAAAAAAAATAAAATTCGGTCTCAATTTAAAAAAAAAAAAAATATCTATCTCTGCAAAACAATTTAGATAAGTTAATTTTAACTGTTCAGTTATATATGCTTAGAATGTTTTTACAATCCCTGCTCCAGTTTAATTAGTATATAACTCTGAACATGAATTATCATTTTAGATTATTAGAAAGAAATTTGTTTAAGACAAATTCTGCTAAACCATTATTATATTATGTGGTATTATTTTTCTTGTAAATTTAACCAAGTGCCTGACATAGATTATAATATAAATAAATTTAACTAATCTAACTTTTCACCGTTTGACATAGAGAAGCAATATTTTTTACATATATCTTGTTATACTTCATATGTGCTGATGCTTTCTTTTGCAAAACCTTAATAAATGAATGATATAAGAGTGAAATATTCTATAAATTCAATTTCTGAATGTTGAAAGGATGGTTCCAACTGAACCTATTTATTCATCCAAAAGAGCATCAATCTTTCGGTCTCAGAACTCTTTGGTCAGGGCAATAAATGTAATGGCGGACTCCATTGTATTGGACGGTCCCAGTTATAACTCACCCCTTTTTTATTGCCAATAAGGGACGACCTAAAACTGCCACCGAAAACATTTTCCAACTTTTTTTTTCTACTTTAAAAAATGAAGACGAATGCTTGACGTCCTCAGCTGCTGAGTTCTTCTGGAAGGTATGAGCCGGAGGGGAAAAACGATGGTAGAGGGCTTCTGCTATGGGGAAAAATACACCCAGGAAAAATTAAAAAGGTTGGAAGTCGGATGAAACGATAAAAAATAATAATAAAAAAGAAGGATCAAAGAAGGATTTTAACGTTCACGGAGCATTAGTCAATGGACTTCTTATCCGAACTTGGCAGAACTCTGCAGGGACAGGCCGACGATAAATCGAGGGAAAATTTTCCCCCATCTTCCTCTCATAACGAGTGAAAAATCTGCACCGACCTAGTATTCGAAATGGGACTTTTCTTTTTAATCGAATCCAATGAGAGTCGTTGGAATGTCCCACTCTCTTATATGGAATTCTGCGTGTTTTCTTCCCGCCTTTTTCCTTAAATTATGGCTCACCTCGGAAGAAATTTGGATCTTGAATATGCACGACTCTAATCTGAATGGAAAAAAATCCTACCGAATCCTCATATGCCATCTGCAAAGTAATATGACATTTTTTCCTTCCAAAGAGGATTGAAGAAAATTCGAGAGTAAATATAGTTTATAGTTGGAATATTTTATTCGAGATTAAATTGGCTTGTATCATTTATTACTGAATGCGATTAATAAAGTGATGGCCTAACATAATCAAATTGTCTTTATTTATCTTGAACACATAATTTTTGTTTCCAGCGGAAAAGTATTTTTGTAATGAATCGACATTTTTTAATTATTTATTCTTCATAATAATGATACAGTTTAATAATATATTTGTGCGATTTTTACACTGCTTTACCTCTAATAATTCCTAAATTGAACATTCCTTAAGCATTTTCTTTTCAGTATTTGTAGGTATTGCTCTTGTTTTTGAATGTAAGTAAATGCACTTAACAAAAGGCAGGATAAGGTTTATATATATATATATATATATATATATATATATATATATATATATATATATATATATATATATAAGTTATAGGAAAATAAATTCCGAAATTGAACATTTCTTAGGTTTTGTAGCATTTTTCATTTCCTTATTTGTACCATTGCTTTCATTTATGAAGGTAAGTGAATAAACTTAAGAGCAGGATAATATTTTAATAGATTTAAGTTCCACTTAAATGAATATTTAACTTTTAAAAATAATTTTTATGATTAAAACACTTATTTTATTGCTCACAAATG